>AWUE01024316.1:0-12042 GCA_001974825.2 Corchorus olitorius
TAACTAAAGAGCAAGAGAAGAAGAAAACAATTTGAATTCATGGGTAATCAAGCTAAGCAGTAAAAGAAAGAGTAATCAGAAGTAAAAGAAAGAGTAATCCGAAACAGAAGAAAGAGTAATCATAAGTGAAAGAAAGAGTAATTAGAAGATTAGAGTAATTAAGCTAAAAGAAGTAAAAGCAAGAGTAATCAGTAGTAAAGTTAATTAAGCTAAAAAGTAAAAAGTAATAATAAGTAAAATTGGCTTAACTCGGAGTAATCAAGTTAGCAATCCATAGTGAGACAATGGGTTAACACAACTAAGAGTCATTAGGAATCTTAAGAGTTGGCATGAATGGACTTAAGCATTAAGAATGGAAAAAAACCAACTATAGAAACCAACGGTTAATCCTAGGCTAGTCAGTGTCGTCATGCTGACGGGCGTCGTGGGGGTGCTAATCCTTCCCCACGCGTACCCGACTCCCGAACCATAGAATCTCTGGTTAAGTAGACTTTATTTAGTGTAGTGTTACCTCTGCTAGGCTAGGGTTAACATTAAACTTAATAAACAAATAGGTGGCTAATCGCACCATAAAAAAGATTAGTGGCGACTCCGTAGATAGATTCCAGTAGTAATTTTCCCCAAGTCGTGGGCCGCGGGCCCCCTCAGACCCGCGCGTTGCGACAGAGGTAAGAAAAAACAACAAAGAAAATGAGGTGAATAAGACTGACTTCCCTCAGAGAGTGACATATCATAAATTTAGCCTGTTTCGGCGCCAGTAGACCGGCATCCCTTATTTTCTTTATTATCGTTTCTCACCTTCACAACGACTAGATCTGGCATCCCTCAAAGAGTGACATATCAGAAATTCAGCTCGTCCTGACTTCGAATAAGACCACACTTTCCAATTAAAGCTTTGAATTTGACCTGAAATCTGAAATTTTCCGATTGCTTAGTTTTCTCACCTCCCTGACCATCATGTTCTTCTCGTCAGGATCTTTTAAACGCCGCTAGAATCGCCTTAATCAAAAGTCAAACGCATCCTCACCTTTCGGACATTAAACGGCCCGTCATAAAAGAACTAATTTGTCTCGTTTTTAAATGTTATGAGATTTATCTGTTCCAAAAAAAAACTAAAGAGGTCAATTTATCTCAAAATAAATAATTAAGGGGCTAATTTGAGTATTAAACCAAATTTTACATGACAATATACTATATAATTATCCTTATTTATTTATTTATTTATTTTTATTACGAGAAGGACATAAAAGCCTTGAATGAAAACAAAAACTAATTAACTATCCTTGGGAACACCAAACATTACACTTACAACATTAGCCATTAATAATTGAAAGATACTAAAAGATGAGGGAGAACATAAGTTTGATGTTCCAAAAGCTTTTTTCTTTTTCTTTTTCTTTATCTTTTTTTTTGTTTGTTTTAAGGAACCGAAAGCATTTTTGTTCGTAGAAGAACTTCAACTCTTTTATGTTCTCTTTTAGAGATAAATAAATAATCAATAATAGATGATGGTATTGCACTATATAAAGTGAGACTTGAGATGGTAAGTTGCTTGTATCTAGCAATTTAATTTAGGTCTAGTAGAGTACTATGACAAGATAAATATATTTTTAAAAAAAAGAATTAGGATTTAGATAATCTATAAATGAAAGAATTGGCATCAAATACTAATCACTCGACTAAAAAAATCCAAAACTCAACTATTAAACCATGCAAGGAAAAGTAAAATTTTTATTTAAAAAAAAAACCCTCTATGACATCAATTTTATTTGCTTATTGATAGGCACTTATTTACCTTAATTCTTTATGCTTAATTTGATGATTTTCAAGTGCCTATCCTTTGAATTAGTACTTAATTGCTTTGTTTTTGTCTTATAGGTACTTTTGGAGATAATGATTATGGAACAATACAAATCAAGCGGTTTTGTGAAAAAATTGGAGAAATAATCCAAAGATCGGGTCTTGAAGCTTTCCCTCGGAAGTAACGATCATACTGGACGCGATTGGGTAACAAAAAGGAAGAAAAGTTCGTGAAAATTTATTGCTGAGGACACCCAGCCCCGGGTACCCCTACCCAGGAGCGGGCAGCCTCAGGAATTCTGCGCCAATTTGCTATTTGAAGTCTGAGGTCACCCAGTCCCGGGTACCCCTACCCGGGAGCGGGTGAGTTGCGGAAGTTGCGATTTCTAACTTAGATTTCCTACTTCAAATTGGCTATTTCTCCAAGATCTCATCATCAAAACTGATCCCACAACTCTTAGACCAAATCTAGACCATAAAGTTAGCTATTTTCCTAGTCTTTTTAGGATTTTAAATATATTTATTAATTATTTATTTATTTCCTAGTTATTTTAGGATTAGGTTTTAGCCCCTATATAAAGGGAGTCTTTGTACACAAATCTACAATCTTGATTCTTCTCACTTCTACTTTTCTTGTTCCTGATTTTCATCCATTATGAGATTAGTTTCTCTCCAATTCCATGCTTAGACTTTTAGGTTGATTTGTGAGATTTATGTTCTTAACCTGATTATTTATCTTGGTATTTTATGATTTCAAATTTATTCTTTATGTATTTATAATTCTTGTTAATTTGGGTGATCAACTTATTAATAGAATTATAAATCTATTGCTAGTTGGAATTCTATACCGTTTGGTTAGGTTTCACATGGTAGCAACTAGTTGATTGGGAGTTATTGAAGGGTAACTGGGAATCACTAGGAAATTATGAATGCAAATTGAATGCTTGCCCGTTTGGGGAGTGTTATTTGTGTAGGCTATAATTTACTATGCTTAATGTTGTTGAACCTTGAATTCTTTGTGTGTTTGTCATAGGGTTAGTTACTCAATTTGGCTAGTTAATAGCGTTTGCTTTAATTAGTATTGTGGTGAATTCATGGGATTGATTAACGTTTGTTGTCAATCTACGCCTTCTATCTTGATGAATATGTTTATATCTTTTGTTTCAATGATCAGATCAACCTGAATAGTCGATGCTTGGGATTGGAGTATTTATTTATCTTGTTTCTTAATTTTATAATTTCTTGTTTATTTATTTTTATTGTTCACTTAATTCACAAAACCCCAAAAATTGTTAGTTTTAGGATTAGTTAGAGTAAAGTAGTTTACACAACTCTCTGTGGGATCGGCCTGAACTTACCCTATCTATAGGAAGTTTAGTAATTTATTTTTGGTGGTAAATGATGGGTGTCGTATTCCACCAAAAATAAAATCATACAAAACCTATAGACAGGGTAAGTACGAGTCGATCCCACAGAGAACTATTATTTTAATTACTTTTCCTAAAGTTGTGAATTAAACTAAATGGGATGGGTTTTAGGAAGAACGTAATTTAACTAAACTAAATAAATAACAAAATAAAATACTAGTGAGATTAAAGAAACAATTAAATAGATATTTCAATTTCAAGACAATCGCACTTTTGGGATAAAAGGATTTGATCATTGGCATCAATTGGTATCTAACTTATAAATAGATGGCGTAGATTTAATGTCAAACGCCCATTAATCCCTATCTTTCCTTAGTCTTCATTAGTCTTGACTCACGCCCTAAACTAAATCCTAACAGGTATACTAACCTAGGTCCATTCGTCTACTAGATTCAAGTAACCCATTGCTTTATGAACTAGAAAGATCTTAGCCAACAATAGATAATGTTCACTAATATAGGCAACATTCAACCTATTCCCAAAATTCTCTTAGAGGGCTACTCTAAGTTGTTACTAGGGATTCGATTACCTACGATTGCATATAGGAATCTCATCTAACAATAGAATTCATACCCAATTACAATAGATGGCCATTCTATACATAATCAAGCATGAAATCATTCAAATAATTCAGAGAAAATTGAAATACTTACAAGATAGATGAATAAACGCAGAGCCTCACAAATCAAATACCCAAGAGATTGAAAGTCTTAAAATTACATTAACTGAAAAACAAAAATTACAAAAGGATCAAAAATAGTGAAAATCCCCATTCTTGAGTTTGGAAAGAAAATAACGTTAAAAACCTAAATCTAAAACTTCCCAAATTCACGTTCCAACCAAACCAAAATTTTCAATTGAAAGTTGAATAATTTCCTGGCATGCGGCTGGAGGCAATTCACAATTTTGCCACAAAAATTCCTAAATAACTAAAATAAATAATTTTGGGTAATAAAAGTATCTCCTAAGCCCAAATATTCCATGTGTGCAGCTGGTATCAAATTAAGCCCACGTGACATCTCCAAGGTTCAGACCTTTGATTTCCGCAGCCTGTTTCGACCCTGAGAAGGTCGAGTTCGACCCGCTCCAGGTTGAAACAGGAAAATTTCAGCTTGTATCTTGGTGAAACTCGACCCTTTGCGGAGGTTGATTTCGACCCGCCAGAAGGTCGAAACAGAAATTTTCCAGCTTGTTCTAAATAACTCCAATTTAGCTCATTTTGCCTTGAAGCACTCCAATATGTACCTAAAACATAAATATGAATAAATTAAGCATCAAGTACATAAAAATAGACACATAATCGAATAGATTTAACATGTGAAATACAATAAAATATGTGCCTAACAGTAAACGACACCCATCAAATTTTGGCGCCGTTGCCGGGGAGTTTGTTTGTTTTACTACTTTACTTTATTTTTGTGTTTTTTTTTGTTCTTTTTGTAGCTTTGCAGGTTTAGGCATTAGACGCTGCTATACAAGTCACCCCTTCAGTCGAGGCTTGAAGGATTATTGGCAAAATTTGGTTTCCTCGTTCCTTGAACTTAAATTCTATTTTCTTTATCATGGAGCAATTTAGTTCTTATAATGGATTTTCTTATTATATACCTTATTACGACCATTGTTCTTACAATTCAGGTTATGAAGGTTATCCACCATATGAGCAGCATGGAGATAAAAAATTTCATAGTTCCTACTATGAGCCATATGCAAGTTATCACCAATTGGAAGAACAACAAATTCCTACACACTTGGTGGCTTTCATGGAAAAGCTTGTTGAGGGACAATTGTTACTTGAAAAATGACAGTTGTTAATTAAACAAAAACTATCAAGGCATGCACAAGATATACAAGATCTGGGACATCAAGTGGAACAAATTGTTGCTTCCTTAGGAAGGTCCGAAGCTTACCTCAATGCCCTTGAGGAAGAAGAAAATGAAGCATGGGAAGTGAACCAAGGTGAGAATGAAGCTGACAAAGAAGATAATTCAGAAAACCTCCTGATTCAACCACTGGAGAGTTCGAACTCGACCTTCGTAGAGGTCGAAACAACAACTTGACGAGATAACTTCTTTAGTAGATCAGCCTCAACTCCTTTCCAAGCCAAATTTAAGTGAAAATTCTGCATCCGAAGCCAATATGATTGATAAATCTCCTCCAATTGAGACTTTGAGATGTGAGAATCATGATTTCCTAGGGATTGAGAAGTTTTTGGAGTTTGGATGCTTCAATGGTGATTCCTATGACGAATGGGTGACAATGGAGCCATTCATTAAGAATAATAATGCCTGCAAGTTTTGTAAAGTTGCCAAGATGCTGAGAATGCAAGAGGAGTCTAAAGGCAATTTCTTTCACTCGAAGAAACTCTTGCACAAATCCACCACGGCAACAACAAGGGCATTGGCTTTACTAGCCATTCATGGAGTTCCTTTAAGCAAAATTGGTGACTTCTTTCCATAACTCTTTAATTTTATTTTATTCTTATATTTGCAAGTTGTTGAATTTTACTCATATTTGCTTTTTGCTTTAAGGTGGAAAGATCCTCCTTGAGGAATAGAGAATGGAAAGGTCTAGCCAAAAGACATTAAAGAAAGGCGCTTGTTGGGAGGCAACCCAGTCTCTAATTCTTTTTAATTTCTTGTAGTTTTATAATTGTTTCACTTTTATTTCTTTTTAAATTTATTTTCTATTTTTGTTTTTAATTTTTCTTGTTTTCTATTGCATATTAGTGATTCAAATCATGGTGTCCAACATTTAGCAAATTAGAATCAGAAAGTGTCGAGAAGCAAAATCTGAAGCTACCCAGCCCCGGGTGACCCCAACCGGGGGTGGGCAGCATCAGAAAGTGTTGAGGTTCGAAAAGGGAGCCTGAGGTTACCCAGCCCCGGGTGTCCCCAACCGTGAGTGGGTGAACCCAGTTACACTATTTTTCATTTTTAGACTCCCACAACGCCGCTCCTTCCTTTTCGCGTGGACCAACGCCGTCAAACTCAGACCAACACATGCTTGTCAAAGATGCAATGGATTGAGGAGAATTGTACATTGTTTGGATGAGCTCGCCAAACCAATAAGCTTTTTTATCACTCTTTCTTGTTTCATTAAAAATTGCTATTGCCATGACTTGTTTTGTTTGAATTAGGATTGCATATAGTTCTATTTTCTTAGTTTTTGATTTTTTTTCTTTTATTTTGCATATCATGTAGTGTAAAGAATTTAGAGATTACTTTCTTTTATGCAAGTTTGATCTTTTGATTAATGTATGCAAAGCATGATTTGAATGAATAAATGAACTTTAGTTGATTAAGGATGCTGTTTTAGTCGACTAATGCTTAATGTTTGTTTTGCATATGTTTTGATTATGTTGCTACAATTGCATGAATGTTTAACCACCCATATGTATGTATTGTTTCAATTTGTGCTTTTCATTCATTTTTGTGATTTGAGCATTCATTCTAAGCACACATTGAGGACAATGTGTAACTTAAGTGTGTGTGTGGGTGGGGGGGGGGGGGTAATCTATTAGTTTTAGATCCTAGAGTCAAGACATGGAGAGTATTTTTCAAACTGTTTTGGATTAGTATTTGCATGAATGAAAAGCTTTTACAATGTTTTCGATAGTTATTTTGAGTGTGTTGATGAGATGGACGAATAATGAGAAACTTTTTCCAAAATATTTTAAGTAAATGCTTTTCTCTTTCAAAATTTAGCAAGTGATAAGTGATTTTTAGTATGAAAAATGGATTTTCAAGTGATTTTATTCCCTGAACTTGTTTTCCATTCTATATGAATCAAAAGAAAGCAAGCAAAGACCCCTTTGAGGTTCAAAGTGATTTACAAGAGTAAGTGTGGGGGGATGTATATTGAGTTGTATAGAGGAAAAGAGATACTTCTGATCTTACCATAGTTGTCACTCTGAAAAATGGAGTAATAAGGTAAGAAAAATAGGATAAAAGGCATGGTATAGAAGTGAGGAAGTATTGTCTCTCTAGAAAAAGCACCAAAAACAAAAGCGTGCAAACAAGTTCAAAAGTGCCAAGCAATTATGCAAAATTAAATATAAAGGCACTGGTGGAGAGTGTTATGGGCTAGTAGCCCCAAAAATTTAAAACTTGTTTTCACCCATGAGCTTATTTCATAACTTTGGTGGTTATTATTTTGTCCCATTAATAGGATGGAAATACAAATTTTGGTTGAGTATGCACTTGAATTTTCATTGGTCTACGATGATGGATGCTTATTTACTTGTTGTTTCTAGATTGAGATTTGAAGATGCTTGGACATTGATTGGAAAACTGTTTTGAATTGTTTGAATGATATTGAGACGTACTTGAATAGCTTTGAATATATTGTTTTTGCTACCTTTGTGAGTGTAAATCTCTTTCAAAACACTAGAAAGATCTCTCTAATGTTTGTTTCCTAAATGTTTGTGGGTGTCGTTCTAGTTAAGTAAACCCTCAAGAGACTATAACTCCTCCTTTAATGTCTTCGATTAAAGGTTTAAAGGTTTGCGTCACGTGCTAAGTGCCGCCGTACACCTACGAAACTGGAATCAATACTTGTTTTAGTTTTAGTTTTTAGTGTTTTATTTAGTTAGCTTGCTAAGAGACTAGCAAGGTTTAAGTGTGGGGGAATTTGATAGGCACTTATTTACCTTAATTCTTTATGCTTAATTTGATGATTTTCAAGTGCCTATCCTTTGAATTAGTACTTAATTGTTTTGTTTTTGTCTTATAGGTACTTTTGGAGATAATGATTATGGAACAAGACAAATCAAGCGGTTTTGTGAAGAAATTGGAGAAATATTCCGAAGATCGGGTCTTGAAGCTTTCCCTCAGAAGTAACAATCATATTGGACGCGATTGGATAACAAAAAGGAAGAAAAGTTCGAGAAAATTTATTGCTGAGGACACCCAGTCCCGGGTACCCCTACTCGGGAGCGGGCAGCCTCAGGAATTCTGCGCCAATTTGCTATTTGAAGTCTGAGGTCACCCAGCCCCGGGTACCCCTACCCGGAAGCGGGTGAGTTGCGGAAGTTGCGATTTCTAACTTAGATTTCCTACTTCAAATGCGCTTTTTCTCCAAGATCTCATCATCAAAACTGATCCCACAACTCTTAGACCAAATCTAGACCATAAAGTTAGCTATTTTCATAGTCTTTTTAGGATTTTAAATATATTTATTAATTATTTATTTATTTTCTAGTTATTTTAGGATTAGGTTTTAGCCCCTATATAAAGGTAGCCTTTGTACACAAATCTACAATCTTGATTCTTCTCTCTTTTACTTTTCTTATTCCTGGTTTTCATCAATTATGAGATAAGTTTCTCTCCAATTCCATGCTTAGATTTTTAGGTTGATTTGTGAGATTTATGTTCTTAACCTGCTTATTTATCTTGGTATTTTATGATTTCAAATTTATTCTTTATGTATTTATAATTTTTGTTAATTTGGGTGATCAACTTATTAATAGAATTATAAATTTATTGCTAGTTGGAATTCTATACCGTTTGGTTAGGTTTCACATGGTAGCAACTAGTTGATTGAGAGTTATTGAAGGGTAACTGGGAATCACTAGGAAATTATGAATGCAAATTGAATGCTTGCCCGTTTGGGGAGTGTTATTTGTGTAGGCTATAATTTACTATGCTTAATGTTGTTGAACCTTGAATTCTTTGTGCGTTTGTCATAGGGTTAGGATCTCAATTTGACTAGTTAATAGCGTTTGCTTTAATTAGTATTGTGGTGAATTCATGGGATTGATTTGCGTTTGTTGTCAATCTACGCCTTCTATCTTGATGGATATGTTAATATCTTTTGTTTCAATGATCAGATCAACCTGAATAGTCGATGTTTGGGATTGGAGTATTTATTTATCTTGTTTCTTAATTTTATTATTTTCTTGTTTATTTATTTTTATTGCTCACTTAATTCACAAAACCCCAAAAATTGCTAGTTTTAGGATTAGTTAGAGTAAAGTAGTTTACACAACTCTCTGTGGGATAGACCTGAACTTACCCTGTCTATAGGAAGGTTTAGTAATTTATTTTTGGTGGTAAACGACACCCATCACTTATACTCATTGGATTGTTGGGTTTTCAAGAATATTAGACCAATGAGTAGTTTAATGACAGAATTGTCGGGTTTTGAAGGATGCAACGATTTGTCCAATTTTTTAGAGAGGGAGTAGCCCGTAATTGTCACCCATTTTTAGTATTAGTGGTTGATGTCATAGCCTTGATTAAGAAAAGGTGAGTTGTTGAGGTTTGATGTATCTTCAGGAATGTAATAAATGTGCAGGTCTTCTAGCCAATTTGGCTTTGGATTATCATTGGGGGAAGTACTATTCAAATTCTTTGAGATAATTCTT
Organism: Corchorus olitorius; assembly: GCA_001974825.2. Classification (NCBI taxonomy): domain Eukaryota; kingdom Viridiplantae; phylum Streptophyta; class Magnoliopsida; order Malvales; family Malvaceae; genus Corchorus; species Corchorus olitorius. The sequence continues at coordinate 9,592 of AWUE01024316.1, forward strand.
TGAGATGATGGATAAGCTAGTTTAAGGAGTTAAGGCTAGTCGGTGTCTTGTGTAAAAATTTAAAAAAAAAACCATAAATACAAATCCTAGGAATAAAAACAATTCAAAAAACCCTAGCCACTCATCCACCTCCTCCTCCCTCTCCCAATTTTCTCATACTCCTCTTTGTCTAATACTCTAATTGGTCAAGGGGAGGATAAGTCTGATTCTATATCTTGTTCTTCTTTATTTGTTTTGAATAAAGTCCCAAAATCTACTTTATCTCTTGAGCTTTAGTTTTGTTTTCGAGTCGGTCAATATCGAGTGGTTTCTAGTTTGTGTTTTGACTCAATTACGAGTCTGTCATTTGCAAGTTTGCAATAAATTGAAAATAGTTTGCATTATCGATATTATTTTACTTTATGATCTAAGGGTGTGTGTAAAATATTCTTGAATCGATCATTTTTTTGTCGTTGTGAAACTTTTCTCCGGATAAACACTCGGAAGCAAAACCAAGGGATAGTCGAAATGCAAAAGACTTATGAAATGGTTTGAGCCTCTACATAATCAACGTGTTGACTCGTCAAGTCATGGAGCAAGATATAAATCTAAAAGATGTAATTATAAGTGTTATCTTTGTAATTTATTTATGAAATTTTCATAAATAAAAATTACACTTTTATTTTTAAAAAAAATACAAAACCTTGTGAATTGTCAACCAAATTGCCCTAATTTTGCCAAACATAAACTCGAATTTTACCCTAATTTTATTTCAAATTTATAATTATAATTATAATTTATAATTATAATATATACTATATATTATTTTTAGTGACTATGGAAATTACTTAAAGGCCAAATTGAGGATTAATGTGGTACCTCCTTTTGGCTTTTTTTGGTCTTTTCTGATTTTTCGAGTGACTAAAACGATGAATTTCCTCCCTTACTTTTCCTACTACCCTTTTTTGTAATTTACTATTTTTATATTTATGATTAAGTGTGTTTTAATTACATATTAATTGTGTGTGGATATTAGGATTTACCGGTTCAACTCCTTTGCCTGAATTCCAAAGGATTGGTGCTATAAATGTATCTGCAATAATGGTTGATTCATGTGTAAACTATTGATATTCCAGTTCTGTTTTCCTTTCGTCTTCATTTTTATTTAGGTGGGTTTCTTCTTTCCTAACATTTCTCTGAATTGGTTTACATGGACTTCATTGAATTTCCTAAAATTTCCAGGTGGACATTGATAAGATCCTTCCATTTAATTTAGCAGCGTCTTCGGATGGCATAACCTAACGTGGGGAGCTTTCACTTCTCACTGCAACATTTTGAGGTAGATCTGGATTCATTTGTTGATTATATTATTTGATACTTAAATTTAACATTTCCTTATTCCCCTTTTATTTTACAAAAAGTTTTTTTTTATTTATCATTTCGACTTCCTTTTTATTGAGGTTTATATTAGTTGCTTATATTTAGTATATTCCAGATTTCCAACAGCACAGTTAGCCAATGCCAAGTACAATCATTTTGTGATGCATTGTGTAATATGCTCCTGCAAATGTTCTCACCTAATTCAATTTTCCTACGACAACTATACATGCTCATTGACTATAAAAAATTAGGCATTCCTTATGCAGAAGCCAAATTCTTCCACCTATCCGAGTTCATTAATTTAACAATTGCAATCAAGATAATCAACATATATTTCAAGCAACAATTAATATTAGTTTTATTTTGATGAATTATCTAGAGATGGAGGAGTAGAATTTTAGCTTTATTTTGATGAATTAACTAGAGATGGAGTAAGATTTAGGTAATGCACTTTTAGAATGAAAGAGAGGTCATGCGTTTTGCATTATATATGCGAATTATTTGTTTCGATGTATGAGTTTCTCCTAGACCTGGCAATTCGTGTTTCGTGTCGTGTTTCGTGTCGTATAAACGTACATAATTTAGGAGTATATGGCCAAACACGAACACGACACGAATAACTAATCGTGTCATGGTCTTAAAAACGTTTACGATACATGTTTATTATTCGTGTACACGACACGAAACGATTAAACACGCTTTTTTTAAGCGTGTAACCAATAGCACGACACGACACGACTAATACGAGTTAAACGTTTAACACGAATAATTTAAACATGGTAAATTAGAACATAGTTTGTTCACTTTAAACATGTACCTAAGAAAAACATCCAGAATTCAACATCCAAATTCTGATAAAATAATAATAATAAAACATCCAAAAATGTTTAAAAACATCCAAATTCAATTTCAGCTTGCTTCACATTTTCCTTCCAGCAGGCAGCAGCTACTAACCCCTTTACTCAATTGCTATTTGCCATTTTACTGCAAAAATCAATACCAACAAAATCAATTATTCTAATTTATAATTCAAAAAGTATAATAAAACTAAAGCTTACAAAGTAATTAAATTCTCCTGCTTTTGACGTCTGG
>AWUE01024317.1:0-23701 GCA_001974825.2 Corchorus olitorius
AATCGTATTCATCCTATTAGCTTTTGCTTCCTAAACAATGGCTATAAAACAAATATAACTAGAACACTCTAAAACAAACATTCCATATAAAAAGAAAAATCAAGCATTTTGTTCTCCGCACAAAACCCATCATGAAAAATTATTTTAAAGACCAGACATTAAACAAAAAATGAATAATTAAAAAAAATTAAAGATTTGGCACAAACATAAAAGGACTGAACTTGAGGTTCTTACCTTTCGTCGTGACTCGTGAGTAGTTTTTCTGTTGCAGTTGAACTTCAAGTCTTCAACGTCAGAGGTTGAGGCTTTAGGGTTTGAAAAAGGGGGAAAAGTGAAAATGAACAGAGAAGAGATAAGAAGAAGGGAGGAGGCTGAAGAATAGAAAAAATTAAAATGGTTAATTTAGGGTTACTTCGAGTCTTCGACGGAGGAGAGGAGGACTGTTAAAAAAATTGGGGATTTTTAATTTAGGTTAGGGTTTGAAAAGGGGGAGAAGAAGAGGGAGGCGGAAGAAGAAGAGAGGAGGTCGTGGAAGAATAGAAAAAAAAATGGTTAAAGAGAGTTAGGGTTAGGCTTATATACTAGGTTAGAATTACCAAAAATATCCCTCAAACTTTTATAAAATTACTGAATATTAAGGATTTCTCTATTATTTTTCAAAAGGTCAAAATGGTATTTTATTGTAACCAAACTAAACGTGTTATCGTGTTAGCAGTTAAACGTGTTGACACGGATAACACGACTAACTTAACGTGTTATCCGTGTGACACATCGTTTTAGCCGTGTTTTATACGGTTATGACACGAAACACGTTTTTCCTTAATCGTGCTGACACGATTAAACACGACACACGTTAAGACCAAACACATATACGGTTAAACCCGTATCGTTCCGTGTCGTACAAACGTGTCGTGTCAAAAATTGCCAGGTCTAGTTTCTCCTAACTGATTAATTAACAGCCAATGCAATATCTTCTTACAAACCGACTTAAACAACTAAAATAATATAATCCTAATAAGAAAATGGCTGCAGCGCAAGAGCAGGCCGCCCTGCTTGTATAAGTTATTTTTTGTTAAAAAATCTACTTTATAACTTACAAAAAACCATTTTCTTTCATTAATGTGGGATTTTATTTATTTATTAACTTTTTATTTTGGTAAAATAAAATATACTTACTTAGTCCTCCCAAGAAAAAAAAAAAAAAAAGAACTATCTAGTCAAAATTTCGAACATATTCATCGTCAGTTTCCTCAATTGTCACAACTCACAAGAGAACGATTTCTTAATCTGAAGATCCCGCTTTCTTCTTGTTCTGCTACTATATTTTTAAAGCTACTCGCGAAAGGCGATACTCTCTTCCCTCTTTTTCGTCCTCATTATTTCCTCCGTTGCAGCCTTATTTTGCTTCCCTCAAACCAGCAAAAAGTAAAGAAAACCCCACTTTTCCATTGAACAGAAGTCAATAAATCCAGGTTCCAATTGTAACCCAAGTTTCTAATAGGTATATCTCGTCTATTTACTTTCTCGTATTCCTTTGAACTTTTGTTTGCTGTTAGAATTTCAAATGTGTCTCTATCGAAAAATGTCTTTGATGAATTTGTTTCTGGGAAGTGTTTGCTTTTCGTTTCTTTTCATAGTTGTTATGAAGCTAAGTTGAATTGATTAACATTCAATAGAAGAAAAGTAAGCTTCTTTGTTGATTTTTGGTGTTTGTTCAAAACGTTTAATAGATATAGTATTGGTATAACAATAGTCTGAATTCATCGTGTGGGGAACAACCTGATTAGATGAAAATAGGAGTCTGGGGGTCTGGTTTAATTTGCAAAATGCACCTTTGACAATGTGTATTTATATGTTTGATTTTGATGTCGAAGACCGAATGAAGCAATAAGTTGATAATTTGGCAATGGCTTCAGATTCTTGAACATCCTGTTTGGTACCACTAGAAAAAGTAAATGCTGACATTTTTAAAAATGCAATTCGTTTTGGAGAGAAAAATGTATGATTACTTCTATATAAAATAAGTTAGCATTTGTCTTAAATCTTATTACTTCTAAATAAGTTAGCATTTGTCTTAAATCTTAGTAATTATGATTATGCCATTTACAGTTTGCTCTTGCTTTTCTGAAATAGTTTTAAGACACAAGCAATTAGCATAGAAAGAGCAAGTAGAAAAGCAAAAAATCAAGTGGACCCTAATTAGGATTTCCTTCAGCAAGTCCTTTTAATATCATTATATTATTGTTAATAATAAGATTACTAGAGTTTAGTAGTTTACTATGCCTTTATCTGCTTCCAAGTTGAAAAATAATATAATCAATTGCCTGCTCAAGGATGATATTAAATTCTACTTATGCAGATTTCCTTCTGAGATTAAGGTTGATATTTGCAGTGGTCTTTAGTAAGAAAGGAAAGATTTTGTCGGTGCTATCAAATATGGATCTGTCGTGGTTGAGCGCCATTCTAGTCGGAGCAGGTTGCCTTGCCTTGGGTTACTACATTGGTAGGAGCCATCCTGCTTGTATATTTCTCTCATCAAGAGGAGCTAAAGATACTACAATTGCTAAAGCAAATAAGAAGAAGAACAAAGAACCCTTTGAAATTGAAAAGTTGGCTGACATTTTAGAGGATTTTAAAATGGTATTTAACTCTTTTCCTCTTCTCTTTATGAAGTGGGCAATTGGCATGTTTGTTGTAAACTAAATATAACTTGAAAATCTCTGCCTTGTTCTATTTATCTGCAGGTATTGGTTGTAAGAAACGATTTAAAGATGGGTAAAGGGAAAATTGCTGCCCAGTGCAGGTACTTTGGTTTTCTAGTTTAAACGCTAATTTCACTTTTCAATATATTTATTTATTTATTTAGCCTATAGATGTAAATGTTTATTGTTGAGATACAAAGGTACAGATCAAGCCAGGTGATAGATTAAGTGTTCTTTTATGTTTAAATGAATTATCCTGGGACTGTTGTTTGATGTTTTCCCTAACCTGTAGTTTGCTGGATTAGTGAGATAGTTTAATCCACATATGATTGTCTGTGCACAAAAAAGTAAACCCTTTAGCACTAAAATTTATCAACTAAAGTGAAACATCTATTCAAGTGTGATAAGCATGATGGTTTATAACAGATTTTACCTATTATGTGATTGAAATCTCAAACCTTTTTACTCTTTTTGGTTTAATGCAATGGAAAAGTCTCATTGAGTCATGACAAAATATCTTTGAAGAATTATTCTTCATTGAAAGTTTTTGGGAATTTGATTAGTCAAAACAAGATTTGGTCCAATTTGTAACTGTGTAAGGTTGTTTGTCTACTAAGTGCCTGTTGTAGGGTAAGTAAGCAGCCAATATGCAGACTCATTTCTTGCCATCTGAAGAGATGTTATTACTTAATTTCTTCATGTTATCAAGCTTGATGCTCACATCATTGTCATAAAAGAGCAACTAAATATAATAATATATCCACTTTCATGTAATTTTTATTTATCTGATTAAATTGTACTGTTTAAAGGTTGGTTGTCCGCTAAAATCTGATATTGTGATCTATTAACCTCTGTTAGATGACCGTTGGTTGATTGCATGTATTTTCTTGACTTTATTTCTTCTACTGATTGGAAAGGACTTCGCTAATCATAATAAGGCTGACATTTTCCAGTTTATAAGTCAAATCTTTTTCTTTCTTTGTCTAGTCATGCAACTTTGGGTTTATACAAAAAACTGCTTCATCGAGCACCAAAGGCTTTGGACAGGTAGCACCCATGCACTAATTTGGTGTTATACTACTGCAAATCTTATATGTTAGTCTCTCTTTCTTATTTCTCTTTCCTTATAATAAAGTTTGTCAAATGCAGGTGGGAGATGTGTGCCCAGCCAAAGGTGGTTGTGAAAATCGACAGTGAGGAAGATATGCTAGTTTTGCAAGTCAGTATGGTTTGAGAACAAATTTTCTGCTTCATATTCTGATTTTTATCATGCATACTCTCACTAGTTATTGGAATCAAACCTTCTTGCTTGCTAAAATGATGGATGTCTTCCCATATTTATCAACAGAGAAAATTTTGGTCAGAAAAAAAAAGCCATATTATCTTGTCATGTGAAAGAAATCAGTTTCTGTAGTACAAGTAGTAACTGACAATAGCATAAAAAACTCATATGTCAATATTATTATCAAATGATGTTCTATATTCTATCTTCATCTTCTAAATGAACTTTCTCTCTTCTTCATCAGATTTATCCATCTTTCTTTCTGCTGTGTGTAGACCTTTTAAGTTTTAATTTGTGGAACTTCCTTTTGATTATTCTTATATATAAAGCTTTTGATGTTGTTGATGTTTCTCTCTGTCATTGCAAACCCTTCACTGCATAAATGCTTAACACTTTATTTCCGGAACTATTCCTTTTTTTTTTCTTCTTTTTTGAGGGTGTAACTATTCCTTGTTGTATGTTTGTACTTGGCCTCATAGGGTGCATCGATATTTTTGATGTATATCAGTATATGTTAAATCATATTATTAAGTTAACTATAACCAGGATTTCAACTTTTCAGGAGAGGGCAAAATCACTGAATTTACCAACACATATCACCATTGATGCGGGGAGAACTCAGATTGCACCAAGTGAGTGAAATAGTTTATATTCATATATTTGTGGTTTTGTGAATACTGAATTCTTTAATCCTTTTATAAACACACACACACACACACACATATATATATATGTGTGTGTGTGTGTGTGTGTGATTTAACATATATATGGTTTTGAGCTTTGCCTGGGTATGCATGCACTTATGAATTAAGCTATATGAATAGATCAACAGAACTTGTGTAGAATCTCCTCTATTTCCTCTTCGCTTCCATTCCTGTTCTTTTGCCTCTTTAACAACCTCTAGGTAATTAATGGCCCTAGCAGAATTTAGCTTAAAAGTGAAACACAAAATTAAGGGTTTCTTGGAAAGAAAATAAAAGGACATGAAGGAAACTGTATATTTGGGAAAGAGATGATAAAGGGTTTAATAAGAAAAATAGAATGACAAAGAATACGTTGTATAGAGTTGGGTTATCATTGCTTATTTCGCTGTCATTTTGAAGGTTGTTGACGTTTCATTATGTAGTGTTATGAAAAATGATTTTTTTCCTAAACATTCACACATCGACTACACATTACCTTCAATTGTTGATCCAATGCTCTGTAAGGTCTTGGTATAATATACCATATGACAACACTCACTGTTTTGTATTCGCTTGCAGATTCTAGGACGGTGATGGCTATTCTTGGTAAGTATCTGTTATATTATCTTTCATCCTATGAGTCTTTATTTCATTTTATTTTGATTCAACCTCACATTAAATGTTAACCTTAAAAAAGGGAAAAGGAAAAGGAAAGGGAAAAAGAAAAAGAAAAACCTTACATTCTATGCATTGTTTTACAGGACCTATCGAAATGGTTGATGATGTAACTGGTGGACTGAAGCTTTTGTGATGATTTCTCAGCTCAACTGATTCCTTACCTTATAACCTCTGATTATAGAACTTTGAGGAGCATGTCCTTGAAAAGGCTGTTGGCATTTTTGTTTCATCAACCTTCCTGAAAGATAATTTGCTCGTCAACTCGCCTGAAAGATTTACTTTATATTTGGCCTTTACCAGAAATCTGATTTAGTTCCCTACAATTTTCATTACAGTTTTATGATGATGGCGAAAAGATCCTGGCTAATGGCAAGCTTAAAGATAATTATGGACTATTTTCTTTAGTATACAAAAAATTCTTAAGATATTTTGGATTATGAATTTGCTTGCCTGGCCTTGGTACCTACATGTAATGCTTTTGATTTATGGACATGGAAGAGTTGTTTTCAACATTTGAACTCATTCCCTATTATTGTGGTCATGTAATTATCATTGTCAGAGTTTGAACCCTAATCACTATTCAGTAGAATTAATAGTTGAGCACTCTTACCAACCCGGCAACAAGGTTGAATTCTAGTTTTATGCATATTTGTATTTGCAGTGCCAGTATGCAACCGAATGCCTATGGTTTCTGATTCTCTTCGGTTTGTCCCGTACCATCCTTTTCATCTCCATTGATCAAATTGGTAGGGGAATTTGTGGAGATTGAAAAGCTTTATTAGATCAGGAAATAAGCTTTTGTTCAACGCAAAGCTTTATTTAGTTGCATTGCGGTTTGCGGAGTGGGGATTAAACAAATTAAAGGGAATATCAATACTTTCGTTTTATGAAAATTATTTTTTTGGTTTTTTGATTTTCCAATAAATATATACTACTACTATATAAAATAAAATAAAATAAAAATTATCATAAATTATATTACTAGGAAAATTGGAAAAATTGCTTGGAAATCAAGCCGGGTCGGATAACCGAACTGAAACCGATCCGTTTGCTGCTCCGCCTCCGTTTAAGCCGGGCCGGGTCAGCTCTATTTCTTCATTTGTTGCATTTGCAATTCCTTTTTGCCGCTCTAAAACTCTCTACCTATTTTGAAAGAGTTAGCTTAGATTTGTTGTTGCAACCTCGAGTTTCATTTTGAGGTAGTATTATATATTCTATACTTGTCTCGCTTGTATCTTTTCTTTTTTACTCTTAAAAGGAAAGATTCTGCCTAGTTGGAATATTTTTCTTAAAGACTAAAGGGTGTTCGATGAAATGTCTAAAAGACTTCTAATTTGTACGCTTTTCTGATATTTTGTCAGAAATGGGTAAGGGTTTGATATGGGCAGCGGCAGAAGACTTAGCGAGAAACAGAGGGAGAGTTCTTTCGTTGTATCGTCAAATACTTCGGAGCCTTAACTCTCCGAAATTGGAACTGAGTTTAGCAGCAAGGTTGGCAAAGAAAGCAGAGGCACGTGCAATTTTCATGTTGGGTTCTGAAGAGCGTTCCCTTGATAACATTGAAGATCTCATCGACGCTGCTGAATACTCTCTCTCTCTTTTGAAACAAGGCAAAATCCCCAAACATATCCAATAAACTTCCCAATTTACACATCTGCTTATGTATTAAAGAAGTCTTCCTTGATGTTCATTGCCATTGCAGGCGCCGCACAATCCTATAAATAATACAGTAACAATTTTTTATCATATATTTCTATTTTTGCTCTTTATATCAGTTTGTCAAATCAATATGATATTCCAAGTTCTTCACTCCCATGGGTTTGCTTTTAAAAAATGGAAGATCTTCATTTTCAAAATTTGTTCATTACTTATGAAACCATGCACTTAAAATTAACTCTCATGTAAGTACCAAAAAAAAAATTAATTATCATGTAAAATTCTCATGTAAGATTGGAGGAAAATTATCCTGATTTCGATAGTTTAGGGGAAGAAAGTTTCAAATTAAAAATTTAGGGGGGAGGGTGGAATTGTTCCAATTTTGATAGTTTAGGTGAAAGAATTCCAAATTAAAAGTTCAGCGGGAAATGCCCATTTTGTGAAAGTTTAGGGGGGAAATTATGGATATTATGCCTAAGTAATAATTATTTAAAAAAAATATGAAGCTAGATGAGGATAGATGTGTAAGCCTGGCTGAATTTACAAATTTCAAAGTTATTAATGAAATTTATCAAAAAGGGTCTACAATATTTTTACTTTGTCAAAGGTGTCACTATTTGGTGTCTTTACAGTGTATACATATCATACACTGTTGATGCATCAAATATTAACTCTTATGCGTTGTGTTGTTAAATATGATTAAATTAAAGATTTTATAATCTAAAATTAAAAAGAAAATAGAACTTTTTAGAGGAAAAAGAAAATACAACTTTTTTTTTGAGAAAAAGAAAATACAACTTAATTGTTAATAAATTATAATTCGAAACAAAGTTAGTCTAACCTAACTCTTAATTATCCGATTACTATCCAAATGCAATTAAATATTCCCTCCGTCCCAAATTATAAGTTCTTTTTTGTCAACCAATACCAAACTTTTACCATTTCTTATAAAAAAATATATAAAGCAAAATAATAACACTTATAAACTTTGAATTAAAACTTCTCAACACATTTTTTTAAATTAAATTTTATATATTTTCTTATAAATAATTGGTCAAATTTTGGTATTGGTTGACCGAGATATGATTTATAATTTGAGACAGAGGGACTCATATTTATTTCTATTGAGAATTTGTTGGCATCATATATATAGTGTTAAAAAAATTGTGTGCAACGTAATTTGTTAAAAAGTAGAACTTAATTGTTAATTGTAACTATATATATCTTAATAATAATTCCTAATTCTAAACAAAGTGAGGGTCATAATTGTAGTCTAACTTAAACTCGTGTATCCTAATACTAGTCCAAATGCAATTAAATAATGTGTTGCATCATATATATAGAGAGCTATGTTTTTGTTGGCATTATAGCTTAACCAATATTTTTTCTATTGAGAATTCGTGGTTTCTGTTTACTATTTTCTCAAATCCCTTTCTTTTTGTGCGACTTCTCTAGGTATCCCTTTCTCCTTACTAAAAAAAAAATGTTGCCGCCCGGATATGTGTTTGATCCGAGCGACAAAGAGATCGTTACTTTCTTTCTCCCTAAACTCATCGAAGGCAATGGCAACTTAGACTTTTTAGGGTATTTTAAGTATTAATTCAAGGTTTGCAACGTTTACTCCACAGCGGCGAGGCCATCTCTTCTTTTAGATTTTGACATGAACAATAATCATGACATGGTTCCATGCCTAAAAGGAAACCAACGTTTCTTCTTTACCAAACGTGACCCAATTGCTCAGAAGAATGTCAATGGAAAAAGGCCCCGACGGAGTCTTCATGATGACGAAGGAAATCAAGAAAGTGGGCAACAAGGGTTCTGGAAATCTTCGACGGGTGATAAACCTATCTTTGACGAGAACAATGGTCGGCAGATTGTTGTTGGGTATGTAAACATGCTTAATTTTTATGACTGCAGCAGCAATAACGAAGGTAGTAGTAATGAGATGAAAAGGAGCAGAACAAATGCTAGGAAAACTAGTTATATTATGTATGAGTATAAGCTGCACAAGGATGGGGAGGAAGCCGATATGTTTCAAAGATGGGTGGTTTGTAAAATCAAAGATAGCCTTCGTGGGGAGGAAGATCAATGCGAAGCTATTTGGCTGGATAACTCGTTTTTCTCTAATGGAGATATATTTAATCAAACAGTGGAGCTGCCTTTGAGTTTGAAGCATCATGATGAGCATGGACATAATGAGTTACAGCCACAACAAACCCTGGCGTTGAGTTTGAACCCTGAGCACGAGGAAGGCCATGATGCTTTACAACAATTCGGAGCTTGGTTGGATGAATATTTATTAAGCTCTGAATCTAATAATGAAACCCAAACGCTGACAGTTGAAGCAGAGCAGATGATGCAGCAGCAGCAGCAGCAGCAGCAGCAGGAAGAGTATTATAAATTACAGTCTTCATCTCAACCATTTCTACAGCTTCAGTGGCAACAATCTCCTTTGACTTGGAATGATGAAGACGGATACTATAAGGAGGCTGGTGATGGTATACTTGCGAATGATCCTTTAATGGGAATGGAAACTGATGATGACAGAAGGATTTGTGCAGAAATTGAAGCGGATTTAGGAGTTGAATTTGTTTTAGATGACAAAACATTGACATTGGAAGATATTCATATTCCTAATTCCCTTGAACCATCAGCTAATAAGATGCGGCCGCAAGAAGCTTCTTTGACTTTGAATCATGACCATAGAACTACTGGTTTGGCAAATGATGAGCAGGGCGGCCAAGGCCATCATACTTGTCCTGCAGATCAATGCGATGTCAATCGGTTGCATAACTTCTTATGCTCTGATGAAATCCAAACGCTACCAGTACAAGCAGATCAGAATGGTGAGATGATGCAGGAGGAGTATTATCAAATTTACTCTTCATTGCAATCACTTCTGTAGTTGCAACCCCGCAACAACATATACAGAGCGCCAATATTGTTAATTCTTCTCTTTTAATGCTATTCACATTTAGGAAAAAGATATATACATGTATAGGTTGTTTTTGCTTTCTGCTATTATATTTTTGAACGATGAATACTGGTTTCTATGTTTTGGGTTCCTCGATTTGTTATTAAATTCTATTAGTATCATCCTAAAAAGGGGTGGTTTCAGGATTCCACTAGGATGGTGCCATCTAATCAAATCTTATCAAATTTGAATCATCATTAAATCCTAATTTACACCCTACCACACCTAATTAAATCATCATCAAGAATTTATATATCTTGGTTTTCTAGTCTTTTTTTTTAATAACTTATTTTTCTCACAACTTAATTTGGATTTGTTCTAAACTAATCAAATTAATTTGCCACTAGTAAGAAAAAAAATCTATTTCACATCCAAAATCAATGTTAATGTGAAAAATAAAAAGTCACTAAGGCAAAAAAAAGTTAATAAAATTTATCAAAAAAAGTCACGATGCAAGTAAAAAAAAGAAGTAAGTTAAGAATAAAATTTTTAAAAAAATTATTCAATTTTAACTGAGGTTAAGATGAAGTTAAGTAATTAATAAAAATTTAATTAGGTGTGGTAGGGTGTAAATTAGGATTTAATGATGATTAAAATTTGATTAGATTTGATTAGATGACATCATCTTAGTGGAATCCTAAAACCACCACTTTTTAAGATGATCCTAATAGAATTAACACTTTTTGTTAAATATTCTTCCTATAGTCTTAATAAAATACCCTTTTTCACCTTTCCAAAAAAAAATTATTATTATAACTAATGGAGTTTTTGGACTCCAACGGGCTAAAATGTTGACACTTACCTCATCTCTAATTAATTAAATATTTAATATTCAAATCCCTTCCATAAGAGGACACGTGTCAACCCTTAAACCCTACATGTGCGGTTTATTAGACTCCACTGACGATGGATAGGATAATTAATTTTTCTCATTACATTGCATGCCATGTGGGTTGGTAAATATTGGATTGCATTCAGAATTGAAATTAAGAAACTATTGCAATTGATTAATTGCAAAAAAATATTTGCAAGAGTGATTTTTTTCATTATTTAACTTATAATTACTCACTGCATATATATACATGGATGAAGTGATGAACAATAGGGAACAGAACACTATATATATCTTGCCCTTGATCATGAAGCAAATGGAAAGTTTTCGAGGCAGGACTTGCAATAGATCTTTTGATGCTGTGATTAGTGACTGCATAGTCATTTTCCTGAGAAAAGCTTTTAGTACATAATATATAGTTATTCAATCACAATTAATGCCAAAGAATCCGCAGATAATTCTCGTTTAATATTATGAAGCAAAATGGGATTCTCAATGAAGAATGATTCTTCAGGTCACTAGGTCAGCCATAACTTGAGGACCATCCAGGCTAAGGCAAAAGCTTCAAAATTCACAAAGGACAAGATGAAATTGCATGCTAGCTAGCTAGCTAGCAAGACTTTCCTTTCAAATGATATGATATATAAATATTCATTTGATTACCAAAATAAGTAATGTTTCTGCCTTGCAGCTTATGTTGAGTAATATTTAAGACTTTGACATGGCTTATCATGCTGAACTAGTTATCTCCAGAATTGATGCCCAATCGTCCATGTTCATCATCCGAAAAGAGTTCAATATTTCAAAATAATGAAAATGAAGCTGATGATTAAATCCTAAGAAAAGAAGTCAAATGGAAATATATGATGATTGATGATGAGTACTCAATCATTAAGGACACTGCTAATTACCAAAGTTAGATGAAGAATTTGATAGGCTTCGCCACAAGGGCACTTGAAATGAAGGCAAACAGTCCGGCCCCATCTTCTCCACTCTTACAACAAACATGAATTAACACCACTCACATAAAATGCAAGCCACTAGTTTGTTATATATCCTATCCCTCAAATTTTCCTGAAAACAAGAACCAAAACCTGTTTCTCAAATTTTACGGACCTGGTTAATTGGACTCAAAGCCGGATTTGACCCAACTACAACTCCATTATCATGGCACAAAACATTAAGACCAGAGCCCACCTAGCTTGTACCCAAAATAGATGTCCCAATACCCGGTATTACCTGTCCCAAAATATATAGGTGCAAGTTTTTGAGCCTCTAAATAAAATTCCGAAACTTGCTGCAAACAACCTTGAAGTTTGAATGTCAAATAGCCTTTTGGAAAAGGCTAAGAAACGCAGTAAGAAATTAGATAAGAAAAAGTCTAAAAAATCTAAGTCCAAAATGTCGAAACAACAATTGGGGGAAGTAGCTAACGATTGTCTATCGGATGGTGATTTTGAAAACAAAAACCGTATTTTGATGAAGGAAGCTCGAACTACGTGGGAGGTAGGAAAGATGCTAGGAATTTCTTTTGATTGTGATGAAAACTTGATTTTGGAGAAGTTTAAATCTATGGAAGAGGATGACATTGCTACTTAAGAGAAGCCGAGTATCTTTTTTATTGATGCTTGTCTCCATTTTGTTGGGGTTCTATTGGTTGTTGTGATCTTGGCATGTTTCTTTACTTTGAGGGTGAATGGTGAATGGCGAAGTTTATTCACTTCTTATGGTTTTTGGAGTTTCTTGGTGTTTGGCGCGAATTGAGATGTCTTCTTTGAGTTTGTTAGGTTGTTATTTTGCTTGTGTTTTTCATCTTTTAGTGTTGGTGTTTCTTATTTCTTTATGTCTCTCGAGTTTGATTTAGTCTTAGATCGATTATTTCATGTTTTTTCTCTTTTGTCTTCGGAATTATGTATCTTTCTTACAAATTGGTTTTCAATTTGTACTTCAATGAAACTTATTGCCTTTCAAAAAAAAAAACCATCATTCTCGATCGGACTGTTTTGGTTCCTCCCTATTATCAGGATCAGATTTCATTGTTATCTCCTCCAGATATATATATTTTTGGTTCCTCAATTTCGGCAGACTTGTTCACTCCACCATTTCCTCAATCTCCCCCATGATAGTTGGAGATAATTATAATCTCGCACGATGCTGACATATATATCTTGAGGAGGAGGAGCGGGTGGATTACATGACACTTGCAGAATCCCAATCCTCAGTACACTTCCCATATAAAACTGTTGTGATCCATAAAAGCAAACTTGAGGATGGGGATTCTGCAAGGGTCGTCTAAGCCACAAGGCGGCCTGCCCCAGCCATTTGGGAATTATTTACAACAACATTCAAATGATTATGATATATTGGTGAGTTAATTTTTTTTCATGATCCATTTTGTTGTAATTTGATGATTAATCCATTTTAGAGATGGGATTTTCCTCCTTCTTATATAGTCTTAATAATAAAATATACAACTGATTTATTATATTAATTGCATGCTAAGTGAGTTGGTAAAAATTGGATTTCATTCGAAATTATTACAATTGATTTATTGTAAGACTTTCACCTCAAAATAGTCCAACTCTATCAAGGTGTTCAGACTTGAATCTAAACATTGCAAATACTTGAATTTTTCCATTCTTCAACGTAATTGGTTTCAACTGTGAACATAACAATCTTGACCAGTCTAAGTCTTCAATACATGGAATATTCATGCATGGCGGTTTTGTTGGATGTTTTAATTTGAAGCTGTCAAGGCGAAGTAATTTAGAACAGGTTCCTCAAAACGATCATTACTTAAGTTGCTTCAATTTTTGTTTTCAAATTGCACAACTAATCATCTAAACATGTTAATTATGAACATCTAAATATAGGTGAAACAAGTAGTTTCTCAAACCTGTGGCAAGGGGAGCACAGAAAGAAAGTCAACAATGAAGTAACGAGTTAATTATATCTTTTGGCTATCTTTCCAGGATCAATCACTAGTTCACCTCGTCCGAAAAACACGGCATATAAGCTGCATTGATCGATCCTAGACGGATAGCCACAAGATATTTAACTAGTTCACCTCGTCGATGATGGGGCAATATAAGCTGTTGGGAACTGAAATACCATCCGAATAAGGTAGAAAGTATCGTCCATACCAACTACCAACTATCCGAATAGTAAAGGAATGGATTATAATTGCAAATGAAAGGTTGCGGATTATTTCTGGTCAACATCAGTCAAGTAAAAGAGAGGGCATTGTATGGGTGAAGCCCAAGCAAGGGTGGGTCAAAATGAATTGTGATGCAGGTCAGGTTCTGGAAAGCTTTTGGTCAAAAGCAGTTCTGTTGAACTAACAGAAGCTATGATAGTAAGAGAGGGCCTAATTGGTTTTGCTGTTGGAAACAGTTTTGAGAAAATAGAGATCGATTGAGACAGATTCTTCTTGTGTATATGATCAGAATATTTTAGGTAAAGGTGATGCTTTTTTGTGGTAGCTGAGGCCTGTGGTATAGAGAATTTGTTACAGGAGAATCTGATGGTCCATATGTATGCGCGGCGAGCCGGAGGATCTGATTCAGGCATTGGGAAATCTTCAACAACATTCAAATGATTATTTAGGAAAACATAAAATGTATAGTTGTTTTTGCTTTTTTTGCTTTTATGTTTGAGCCGTGAATTTTAGTTTCTAAGTTTTGGTTTCCTGGATTCGTTACATTGTTCTTATGGTCTTAATAAAATATCCTTTTTGCCTTCCAAAGAAAAAAAAATTATTACAAACTGATTTATAATTTATTATATTGCATGCTAATTGCTAAGCGAGTTTAGGAAATTCCTACAACTGATCTATTGCAAAAATATGTTTACAAGATGTTTTTCATTCAATTTGCATATCTATACTATATATAAAAGTAAGAGTTTTGTAAAACTTTTGAATCACTTATTATATCCTTATTTTTCGTATATATCTGTCCATTATACCCTTATTTTTCGATTATATTTCTTAAATGCCATTGTTTAAATTTTTATAGTTCTACTCAACTAAAAACTCTATTTTTATTTAATTAAATCTAATATCCTTATAATTATTTAATTTTTACTTTTATATATTAGAACTTTTAAATATACTTTTATAGTTTTACTCAAATAAAAACTCTATTTTTTATTTATATACCTATTTTATTTTTACCATTTTACTAATTTAATTAAAAAACTTAGATATATTACAATTTTTAAAAATATTCCTTAAATAAAATTGTTTAAATTTTATAATTTTCTTTAGAAATAAACTTTTACAATTATTCTACTAAAAACTCTATTTTTATTTAATTAAATTCAATATTTTTTATAAATATTTTATTTTTACCATTTTAATTTTAAAAATTGGAGGCTTTTTGGTAGGTTTGGAGTTTGGACCCATTTCAATTATAATATAAACTAATAAAAGTATTATTATCAAGTTTAAAAGTTAAAAGAAGGTGCCTAATAATTAATTATTCATATTTTTTAAAACTAATTAAGTTAAAAATTTATTTAAAATTTAATTATTGTGATTGATTTTTTCTATTTTTGAAGTGTACGTATTGGTAGTTTAATGTATTGGAGTGTATAACAAGAATTTAAAATTTTTAAAAATAAAAAGAAGAGTAACATACAATTATTTTCTTTGACTTATAATGTTATAGGAGTTCATGCAAAAAAAAAAAAATCAATCGGGCGGGTTGGACGGATTTCAGGTTCGGGTCATCTTGGACCAGGTCAAATGTGTCAGGTAATTTTCTCAGGTCATTCGGGTTTCGGCTCATCTTGGTTCAGGTCATTCGGGTCTCGGGTTTGCTGGGTTTAGGGTCATGTTGGTTCGGGTTTTGACCTCAGGTCACTCGGGTTCTTGATCATTCGGGTTTTGGGTTTTTTGGGTTTAGGACTCGGATCAATTGGGCCAGCCTTGAATTTTTTAATGTTTAATTCTTAAATTTATTTAATGTCTTAATTATTCAATCTAGTTTACAATCCACTATCGGTTAAGTTTAGTAAACTGCATATATGAGTTAAAGAGTTGACATGTGTCCCTTTATATATTAATAATTTTGAATATTAAATACGTAATCAAGTATGAAGTGGGGTGTATGTTCAAATAAATATTAAATATAATATCTAAATTTATGTTCTTTCCTACTAGAAAAATTGTCAAGAAATTACGAATTAATTATTATTATTTATTCATTATGTAAAAAACAAATTACTAATTATAATCTTATTTAGTATTTATTCATATATAATAATTGTTCATATAATGAAGTTTAGCAAATTTAATCATAATAGGTAAAATTATAACAAAAATATAATTATTATTGAATAAATTATAGTTTAGAATGGTTAAAATTATAACAATGTGGATTTTATTGAATAAAATATAATTTTAGTTTATAGTATCTTTGGGTCATCCGGGTTAATTTCACGGGTCATTTGGATTACGAGTTTGTCGGGTCGTCGGTCATTTAATTTCTCTGATCAAGTCGAATTCGGCTGGATTTGACGGATTATCGAGTTTGGATCACGTGCAATGCACGTGGAAGTAAAGACTAGTATCCATAAATGAATAACAGGATACACAACACCATAAAGGGAGCATATCACCTGCAATTCAGGATACTGCAATCCTGCAATTGCTTGATGTGGAGCCATAATACAAAGCCACGTGGTTCCCTTCCCTCATTGAAACTTAACGGCATGAAAACACCTTAAGAGAACTCCTTGTGAACTCTTGTTTTTATTTTTTTTTTCTCTACCCTTTTCGGTATTAGACTCACGTGAGGTAACATTTTATTTTTTCTCTCCTGAACTTATTGGCACACAGTTCTGTGTTTTCTTTTTAGTAGTAAAATTTTTTTGCCAACTCTATTAATCTTTGAAGTAATGTTTGATTAAAATAATATTTTGTGATAATTTGTATTATATTTTATTTAATAACAAAAATATAAAATACTTTAACTCAATAAAAAAATTTAATTAATTTCAAGAAATTTAGTTTCAAATTTAAAAAATTAATTCATTTAAAGAGTAAGTTGTAAAATAAAAGATTTATTATTATAGGATTTTAGAAAAAAAATTTTAAAAAGAATTTTACTAAGTTTAGTCCCAAATTTAAAAGAAGTTCATTTAAAGGGTAAGTTTGTGAAATTAAATATTTATTATTATAAGGTTTTAGAAAAAAATAAAAAACGGATTTCACTGAATTTAACTCCAATGAAAAAAAAAATCCAAGGGTAAGTACTAAGTTGTGAAATTAAAAATTTATTTTTATAGGATTTTAGAAAAAGAAAAAACAAATTTTATTAAGTTTAGCTTCAAATTAAAAAAAATTAACTCATTTCAAGGTAAGTTGTGAAATTAAAAATTTATTATTATAGAATTTTAGAAAAATAAAAGGTAAGGATTTAAATAATAAATCTCACTAAGTTTAGACTTAAATTTTTTTTTTTATTCTTTGCAAGGTTTTTTTTAGCCAGTATTCTTTGTAAGGGTAAGCTAATGAAATTAAAGATGTACTAATATAGGGTTTAGAAAAAAAATCAATTTAACTCAATTTACTTCTAAATTTCGTAAATACCAACGGAAAAGAGAAATTCAAAAGAAAATTGGTTAAAAAAAAAAACTGATCAAGTGAAAAAGCAAAAGAAAAAAAACAAGAAAAAGAAATAAAAAAAGGAAAACTTTGGCACGTAAATCTAAAAAGTTAACCAAATTTACAAGTAAAAGGAGTTAACAGAAGTTAAAAATAGTGCTGTCACCGTTAGTTTCTGTCTTGAGCGAGGGGTAATGTGGCTTTGTATTATGACTCCACATCAAGCAATTGCAGGATTGTAGTATCCTGAATTGCAGGTGATATGCTCCCGTTTAACCAAGCATAATAGCATTCATCAAATATGATCCTTCAGGTGATCACTAGGCCAGCCACTTGAGGACCACCATCCAAGCTTAAGCCTCCAAATTTATAAAGGACAACATAATATTGCATGCAAGCAGGAGTTTCAGGACTTGGTGTAGTACCTCAAAATAGTCCAACTCTATCAAGGTGTTCAAACTTGAATCTAACATTGCAAATACTTTGAATTTTAATATGGCTTGTTAGGCTCTTGCTGCAAGATGGCTATACTGTCAAAGCCACTGTTCGTGACCCCAGTCAGTGCTAATTTTTCCCTTTTCTTAATACTCTCAAACTAGGCACTTTGATGCATCTAATTGCTTGCCAAGCTCTTTTTTCTTCTCATGGCTCTTATAGCTGGGAAAGCTATATATGCATGCTCGTGAAGATTTTACACGAGCTTTGCCTTACACTTAATCTCCCTGAAAAGTGAGTCTTTGCTTACCATTTTGTACTCAAACTTTATACTTTAATATGTTATTAATTTGTTCAAATCCATTATATAATAGTATCAGGTCAGAAAATTTTGGGAGGTTTTGTGTTCATAGGGTTGTAGACATTCTTGGATTAGTCTTATTAACATTAATTAATTAATGTACATATGGCTAATTGCTATGATCAAATATGTTTTTGGTTATGGCAGATGTGCAGATGAGAACCAAATTAAGTTATCAATTCACTTATCCTTGGAGAGAGTGAAAAGTTTAGGCATTAACTTTACTCCATGTACTGAAAGTATGTAGTTACATTTTTTCTTCTTAATTTCCTTATGTTAACTAAATCACCAATTTCAGTATATGACATAATCAACTTACAGAGTTTAAATAAACGTACGTAAAGTTTATTCCATTGGTTGCTTAGCTATACTTACGCATTATTAGCAATTTCAACGACGATCACATCCATATCCACAAACATTGATCATTTGTTTTTAGCTAAAATCTGTTTTGTTTTTGTCAAAAGCTAAAATCTGTTAATTACTTAAATTAACACTCTATAAAAATCATATTTTGTTTGTTGAATGGTGATTATTTAAAAAAAAAATTGTTATATAAGTGTAGCTTTTCGAAAAATTCTAGCAATTCAAACCTGCAAAAAAAAACTTCCTCAGTGCACGCCATGAATCCCATGCATGACCCTTTGATCCGACAACCAGTCAAAAAGCTGGAGACAATGTTTGAGAAAACAATCATTAGCCTCATCGCTTCCTCGCTAATATTAGTGCTGACAAACCTGTAGGCGAGAAACTCCTCCAGGACTACGAAAAGAGAGCTGTAATTATGCATATAGGATGGACGGTATTTGTAGGGGATTGATCATACGCAGCGCATTACTCGTGATCAAAGATATTTTTCGGCTTGCTAATAGGCGAAAAGGTTCGGCTCATAAACACTTGAATGTTTGGCTAAATATCTCATTATCTATCATCACAGGAATTGTTCTAATATTGGCGCATATGGGTTAGTTTGTGCTGAAGGAAAAGTTGGCATATGGGCTAGCTAGAATCAGTTTGGGTTTTCTAGTAATCTCGTGTGTTTGTTCATAATCTCTTGTGTTATGTTTTGAGGTGGGAAATGTGGTAAAGATCAACTATGTTGATTACAAAACGTAACTTATAAACATTTCTCAAGCCTTTCAATTGTCTGAACACAACAAGACAAGAGATGACTTAAAAACCCATACTGATTCTAGCCCATATGCCAACTTTATTTCCTTGAGCACAAACTAACCCAGATGCCAATATTAGAACAATTCCTGTGATAATAGATAATGAGATATTTAGCCAAACATTCATCCGAACCTTTTCGCCTATTAAAAGGCCGGAAAATATTATAAAAACATAAAAATTGTGCATAGCATGCTATAATTAGACTTCTTTCTTTCGCCACACCGAGGTGAAGGTAGTCGAACCCAACCATATATTCCATCCCGGACCCCTAAAAAATATGATCACCAATAATGCGCTATTGGCGTTATGGGGAGCCATTATGTTATGGAGGCCGCTGTTGGCGTCAGTTACTGATATCTTTTTTGAATGTTTATTTGCTTTGCTGTTGGAGACAAACACATTCCAAACTATTGCTCTTCTGGTTTTCGTTTGGCTTTGCTTCTGTTTTTTATTAAATTGACTTTGAATTCTGTTTTTAATTCTAAACTGAATATATATTGCAAGTAAGCGATTCCAACAATAGAGAACTTTCTACTTACATTCGACAGGCCTCTATAAGATGCAATTAAAAGAAAATAATTTTCTAATTTCCTTGGACCTCGGAGCATAAGAAACTATTTTTAATGGCTAGCCATTGATAATGTTTTTCACATTTCAGCTTATATGGTCGCAATTATTAAACCATAATGTATGCGATGACCAAGATACAAGCAATTTTATATTTCCTAATCCTTAACCCATTTTGTGTGGCTAAGGAACCACATAAGGAACTCAAATAATCAAAACTACACTAACCATCTATTGAATAAATAAACAGGTAATGCAAAGCAAAGCAGTAGCAAAAAAAAAAAAAAAAGATAATGCAAAGTGGTGACAACCAATGACAATAAAGGTGCAAAACGTTGGGTGGTAGGTCTTGGATATTTATGCTGAGTCAGGCTTAGTTTAGGCAACAAAGCATGTTAAGCAGAGGTAGAGCAATGGCCCATGGGTGAGTGAGAGAGCAAGGCAAAGCAAAGATGAGTGAGAAGGTGGTTTGTGTGATAGGAGCATCAGGTTTCATTGCCTCTTGGCTTGTCAAACTCTTGCTGCAACATGGCTACACTGTCAATGCCACCGTTCCAGACCCAAGTCAGTCCAATTCTCTCATTTTCCTTTTAATTATGCTTTTTGGTACTTAAAAAGATTTTGGTTTCGGATTGGAACTTCCTAGTTGTAGGAGGTGGAGATAGCCTTCTAACATGAAAATTTGTAGAAACTTTTGATTTCTCTGTTTATTCAGTTTATTTATGCATGGTTCCTTAGATGACCAGAAGAAAACTGAACACTTGCTTGCACTTGATGGAGCAAATGAAAGGCTGCATTTATTCAAAGCAGAGCTACTGGATGAGGGATCTTTCGATTCTGCGGTGGAAGGATGCATGGGTGTTTTCCATACAGCCTCTCCTTGTTATCTTGATGTTAAGGATCCCCAGGTCAAGTCTTCTCTTTTGTGACTATGATTTCTGGTTTAACATTAATCAGGAAAAGATTTGCAATTAGTTCAGAGAATTCTGATTTGATAAAACAGTTGCCAAATTAATTTTATGTAATGTGATGAAAAGTGGACTACATGCATGTAGGCCAACTTTAATTAGTAGTACACAGATTATTTATTTGTTGACAAAACTTTAGTAATCGAATTGGCATTTGCTAAATTGAGGAAATGAAGCACGGTAAACTGTTTCAATTTCATTTCTCATTGGCTAGTTTTTTTAATTCTTCATATTTTCTCTAAGTCTATTGGCATAAGAGACTCCTAATAATTTGATGAATTGTCCACTTTTTGTTTCCAGGCTGAAATGATTGACCCGGCGGTGAAAGGAACTCTTAATGTTCTTAGATCATGTGCTAAAGTTCCATCTATCAAAAGAGTGATATTAACATCCTCAATTGCAGCAATTATGTTCACCGAAAAACCCCTTACTGATTATGTCATGGTTGATGAGACTTGGTTCTCAGATGCTGTTTTCTGTGAAAAATCAAAGGTTTCTAAATGTGTGCTCTACCTAGTACCTACATTCTTATTATTTATATCAAGTTTAAAATTGATGCATGTTGATATCTGCTATATAATTCGTTTTAAGTTTTTACACATATCTTCTTTCATTCATTGTTCATTTATCGCGGTTGAATTGATATTTGTCATCAGCTTTGGTATGTGCTTTCTAAGACATTAGCTGAGAAGGCTGCTTGGAAGTTTGCAGAAGAGAATGGTATTGAAATGGCCGTAATAAACCCGGGGATTGTGATAGGACCTCTCTTACAACCAACTCTTAATATGAGCGTAATGCCCATTGTCAACCTTATAGGTTGTGCCCTCTAGCTAGCAATTGCAATAATAATATATATGCTTTATCTACTTCTTTTCCCTCATTTTTTTTGCAACAGTTATAGATAAAGTGAGATAGGAAAGATGATTGTATTCGTTGGCATCATTTTCTGCTTTAGCAATTACTATTAGCATTAAGCCTAACTCTAAGACAAGTCCGAGCAGTAAGAAAGTTAAAACTAGTTAGCATATAAACATAATCTACATTTCTTGCAAATCTGTCATAAATTTCTAGAGTGAATTATCATATAAATTACTACCTACCTTTTGTTATGAACTAGGAATAATCAAAGCAAAAAGATGTTTCTTGTTTGAAAAGTCTTTTTCTTAAACTTATAAGATTAGAAATGCTTATATATGTTCAGATCACCTTCATTACCTTCTTGCAACACACAGATAAGGCATGCTGGTTTGCTTCAATCTGTTGTATACTTCTCTGTGTGATAGATTGGGGATGTGCAAAAACAAGAAAGGGAATTACCAGGATTAGTCCTTTTATCTAGGCAGCTTCTTGCAAAATGCAAATATAAAGTGATCAAGTTCAAAACTACACAAACTTAATCTAAGTAAAAGTCCATTTTTGATTAAGAAATATGCGTAGTTCCTCCTTTTTAACATACGCCGTTTTCTTCATGCAGGGGCTCAAACATTTCAAAATTCAACTTTTAGATGGACAGATGTCAGAGTCGTTGCCAATGCTCATGTACTAGCATTTGAGAGTCCGTCAGCTTGCGGAAGATATTGCATAGCTGGGAAACCTTTACACTTTTATGAGATTTTGAAGATTTTACGCCAACTTTATCCTTCTCTCAATATTCTTGAGAAGTAAGTGATCTCTAGGTTATATGGACACATCAAATACTGTAATTGGTGGGAGTAACAAGGTTCATTTCATATATCACCTTTTGCATTTTACAGTGAAAGACTCCAATCTGCTACACCAATTTATAAATATATATATATATATATATATATCTATATCTATATCTATATACTATATAAGTCTAAACTTCAAAAATCTTGACCTGAAATATCTAAAATAGCTTTTTTAATTTTAAAATTTTAGTTATATTTTTAAGGGTTAATATGTAATCTATCCAATCAGATTTTATTTCCATATTAAAAAAGTCTAAAATAATAACAATTATTTTTATATTAAACAACTTATTATTATAATTATTAAAATTATTATTAGTTATATATATAATTACGTTTTCCTTTCCATATCACAAAAGTCCAATCTAATATAATACTAACAATTTTTTCACGTTAATTTAAACTTATTATTATTATAATAATTATTAAACTTATTATTAGTGGTATTATAATTATTAAACTTATTATTATTATAATAATAATTATTATTAGTGGTATGTATTTTTTTCCTTCATCTTTTCTTAGATAATTTAGACTATTTCAAAGTTGAGTATATAATATTTTTTTCTAAAAAAACAAATAAAAAACAAAATCATATACTTCGACTAAATATGTAGCAAAAAAATACTTATCTTTTTTACCAAAAAAAACTTCAACTTAATTGCCTCTTCAAGAACAGAAAAAGAAAAACACATATAGTTTTTCAGGTTAAAAAAGGACATTTTCCTCTTTAAATCGAAGTCTCCATATAAGATCTTCAATTCTAAATTAAAAGAAGAAAATCGACCAAAAAAAAATTAAAAGAAGGAAAATAAGATTTGGGGTTTGATTATTAGAGTAAAAAGATAGTGGGCATAGTCATGGGAGTGACAGTTGTAAATTGTAATAAGAGGCAAAAATGAAAACAAAAATAGATGCCATGAAAATTAGCGGCATATTTGGTAGGGGCCTAAGAGGAGGTTAGAGAAGATGGTTGTTTTTACCAATTATATTTAGTTAGTCTTTTTTTGGTGAATCTAATTAGTCTTTTTTTAAAAAAAATTATCAATATATCAAAATTTAAATAAT
>AWUE01024319.1:0-66843 GCA_001974825.2 Corchorus olitorius
CCGGATTGACCCCCCAAGCTGGCACCAAGTTAGGCTTTGACGGAAATTTACCAAGTTTTTCCAGAATTTCCGATTTTTGCCCCTGATTAATCCAAATTACTTTAGGACTTTTTTGATCCCCAATAAATACAGACTTTTAGGATTATTTTGAGCACTTTTGGCTCATCACAATTATTTTCCTTGTTGGAGAGGAGATTTCCTTGGAGATTGAGACTAAGATTTCTTTTCTCTCTTTCTCTTATGTTTCTGTTCTTCAATAAAATTATTCTTGNGTTTTTATTCATGATGATGAGTAACTAATTTCTTAAATTAGGGTTTTAAGGTGTAGCCGATTGGGAATTATTGCTTGATTTATGAGTTGAATTGTTTTTCTTTCAAGTTAGATTATTTTCCTTGTTCTTCATGAGATTTATATGCCTGATCAACATATAGATTGTTTTAGAGATTGTGTGATGTACTGACAGGAGAAGCATAATCTGTGCACTAGGGAAATAGACAAATTAGGCTAGATCAGACATGAATCTTAGGCTAATTTGATAGGTGAATAATTACTTGTTCTTAATGAATCTAGTTAATTAGGTTGACATCGACGGATAGTGAATCTAATTAGTTAAGTATTCCTGTGTAGACTTGACGGAGCACATAGGTAATTAGGTGTAATTCTATTCTAATTTAGCATCAAATTAATTCATAGGTTAGGTAGTAATTTTCCCAATTAGGTGAAACCTGAAGCCCTAAGCTTTCCA
This sequence comes from Corchorus olitorius, assembly GCA_001974825.2. Taxonomy (NCBI): domain Eukaryota; kingdom Viridiplantae; phylum Streptophyta; class Magnoliopsida; order Malvales; family Malvaceae; genus Corchorus; species Corchorus olitorius. Next base: position 747 of record AWUE01024319.1, read on the forward strand.
ATTATTGTTTTCACATCTTATTTAATTCTCTGCTTTTATAACTCAATTGCTCTTAATTTTAAATTATCTTGATAATTTCTCTTAATTTCCTTCTTTGATAGAATTAATTACAATAGGAATTAATTGTTCTCTGTGGATTCGACACCTGGATTACTCTAGGATTTTATTACTTCAACTGACTCTGTGCACTTGCAGATTTAGTACATCAAGTTTTTGGCACCGTTGCCGGGGACAATTGAATTTCTATTTTTAATTTGTTCTATCTTTTATTTTATTTCGTTTAATCTTCTCTTTTCTTTGATTTTAGGTAGTGTATGACAAGGGCAACCACTGCATCTACTGCTCTTATTCCATACAACCCTGAAATTGAGAAACTCTGCAAATTCAACCGAGCTCAAACAAGACTTGAAAAGCAAAAGCAAAAAGAAATCATGGCTGATGATTAAGTTGTTGATACCAAACCGGTGGGACAATACGAATTCATTCCAAAAGGTTTTTAAAACCGGTTTAGTAGGTTAAACCTTTTAGTATCCGACGGTCAGGAAAATAGATATTGCATCCAATGGTTAGAATTGAATGAGAGCATCACATTGAAAAGTGGGAGCATCACAACGGGAGCACCAAAATCTACACCTATATTTATATTGTAAATTATATTAAATTATGGATATTCTTGAACACAAATTCGATTTCCTGAAAACGCATTTGTTGAGAGAGATTTGATCTTTAGACTCCAACTTGGGAGGGATTGGTGATATCATTTGATACTCAAACCAGAAATCATGCTTAATTTTTCAACACAGCAGACTGTTAAATTCATAATTTAAAAAGCAATTTGAAATCCAATAATTCAAGATATGGATTTGGTCCAAATCTAACTCCATCCTTGGTTTGCAAATCCAAATTCAAAAAACAAAGTAATTAAGTGATTTATTCAAGGGAAAATTACAAATAAAGGTGGTATATTGAGAATTATTATTACTTGGTACTATATTAAATTATATTTATTGTAAAGGAAATAAAACTTTAAAATTTATTATAAAGGATCTTGAAATGTCTTTTTCATTCTTAATTTGAAATTAAATTTTCAACCTTAAACCACTGACATCTCTCTTCTCCAACCAAACAATACCGATGCACTCTAAGAGATCCAAAAATCCATGCTCTAAATCCTTCAAGGCAAATGATCCAATTGGTGCCTAAGATTCATAATCTAAGCCTCTCAAACGACCTCCAATCTCTCTCTCAATTCCTCAAGGCTTGAAACTAAATTAACAAATCCCGGAAAATGAAAACAACTTGAAACTGCTGGCACCACCGGCATGCGAGGCAATTTTCATAAAGAAGAGGTCAAACAACTCTTGAGAGGAGAGAAGGGGGCCTGGGGAGTTTCGGCTCAGTTATATATACCAATTGCTAACAATCCAATTTCCTTTCCCAATGAACACAAACAAATTAATTTGATGTTCTTATTTTGATTATTATTATTATATATATATATATATATTTCTTGTTTTCGGTCTTTCAATTTGAGGATAATGTTTTATAGTACTCTAGGTTATTTAATTTAAGGGTAAAACTGATATTTCAATTTCCTTTTTAATAATTTGTAAAGTTTCTACTTCCTTCTTAGTAAATATAACTTGTTATAGTATCAACTAATAAATATTAGTGAGTAAACCACCCTTATTTGTAATTTTCCCTTTATTCAATTACGTACCTAAGAAAAGCAGAATTATATATTGGAACTTTTTTTTTTTTAAGAAAATACTAAATCCCAAAGACATCTCTATAACTATAAGTCCTCAAATATGGCGAACACATGTCAAAACCTCAACATGAAAAAGAATATTTTTGCATAAGAAAATACTAATGAAAATTCATAACAACCCACACCATTTAAAAAAAAAAAATCAATTCAGTAATTATCATAAAGAATCCATTTATTGAAATTTGAAACTAACAAAGCAAAAATCATGTAACGAATTGCTCAACCTTATCATCTGTAACTTAACTACTTATTTAATCAGGTTGGGAAGGAGAATATGATCAATGTGGAGATCTGACCAAGATCGATCATGGCTTATTCAACAACCAGTAAAAGTGTTCCTGCGGTGAAGGAATCAAAATCTTTGCACTTTTTCAAGCTAATTTCTGCTGATAGTGGACTCAACGATCTGGTAAGTAACAGACCAATTGGTCGAGTGGGTGGTATAAATAGCTTTCTTGCCCATAGTGTTCTTCATGTTCTGTTGTTGTTTCATCCCCTTTGAAGTTTGAATGTTCTGTGTAAGATAAAACGAAAAATTATTGTGTTTCACGTCACCAGTGAATAATTGATTTTATGTTTATATATGTCTTGCAGCAACTTCCAAAGAAATTTGTTGATAGATTTGGGCATGAACTAATTTCCAGCTCATTCTTCCGAATGGAAAGAAATTTGAGGTGGGATTAAAGAAGGATGCTGATGGCAGGATTTGGTTCCATGATAAATGGGATGAATTTGTTGAGTATAGTTCAATTCGTCCCAAGTATTTTCTGGTGTTTAAATATGAAAGGAATTCCACTTTCAAGGTTATTATAATGGATCGTTCATCTTGTGACATTAAATATCCAAATCATCCTCACCAAGAGCTCAACAATGGTGACAATATTGACAGACACTCATCAATTGGTCACCAACCAAGACAGTGAAAGTGAACAAATTTGTGGACAGTTTATCTAGTCTGAGGTTAATTGATGTTATTAATGCAGAAGATTAATTATGATGATAATTAGATTTATTATGATGTTATTTATGATGTTATTTATTAGGTTATTGATGTGGCAAAACTGATTTTGAAGGATGTTTGCTAGTACTACTTACAAGGAAATTAATAAAATTGGTTTCATCTTCCAAGCGTGCTAAATGAGCATATTGCAGCACAAAAAAGCAACTGGGCACTTATAATCTAAATTCTATACAAGTTTTTGGGAGCAAATTATTGGTATGACTATAATTAATTGTTTTGATTTGAGTAGCCCCAATGATATAGCTAACCAGCTATAACAGAAAACAAAACAAGACATGTCTGCCAATTGATGAGTTCAAAATTTGGCAAAAAGTGCTACTAATTCACACAAATCAAATCCAAGTGGTATTAGTTATGAATTTTTGTTGTTGGGTTTCCTTTCAACTTAGATTTCATGCCCCAAACCGAACCCACACTCGACTCGAGTAAGTTAAGTTAAACCCAGTTGGCCTCAGAGAAAATGAGCAACATTTAAAGAAAATACTTGCAATATTTTTTTCTTCAAGGTCCAAGGAGCGTTGCCTTTTGGATTAATAAAAATGCAGCTAGCTTTCCATTGCTGCAAGTGCAGGTTTCATCTATTATGTTTGCCTGTTAAGGCAGTGCATATGAAGCAATAACTTAGCTCGGGGAAGACCTAGTACTTCTTCAAACTACTGCACAATATAAATGTTCCTCTAGCGCCCCGCCGCGCATTATCTAGTCTAGTGTAAATATTGAAATACACAAATCCTTGGAGATGAATTAGTATAATATTCCTACTTGAAACTAGCATCAAGTTTCTAACAATGAAAGACCGGCTTTGCTGATCATCTTATCTCATTATTATTATTATATATAAAAACAAATTTGCAGCAGGCAGCAACATGTTAGGCATAGCTGTCAAGAAAGTTTAATAAAATAGTTTGTATTTGTAGGCATACAATACCTCAGGATAAAGGAAAAAAAAAAAAAATATTTCCAATAAAGTAAAGAAAAAAAATGCAAGACTTTAAGTAATAATTCAAAGCTAATTAACAACTGGCAGAATTAAAAAAACAAAAAAAATCACATGCTCCTTCAACTATATATAGTTGCATTATTTCTCAAGTTAAAAACAGCAGCTAATATGGGTGCCACAATAAACCAATTCCAATTCCAACTTGTTGATATTTCATTGTTCAAACAGACAGAAGAAGAAAGATGAGTGAGCAGAAAGAGAAGGTGGTTTGTGTAACAGGGGCATCTGGTTATATTGCTTCCTGGCTTGTAAACCTCTTGCTGCGACATGGCTATACTGTCAAAGCCACTGTTCGTGACCCAAGTCAGTCCTAATTTTTTCCTTTTTCTTAATTAATACTCTCAAATCAAATTAGGCACTTATTTCATGCATCTAATTGCTCTTTTTTCTTTACAATGGCTCTGCCAATCTCATATTGATCAGATGATAATCATCATATGTATTGTTGATTTTTAAGGTTACTTTGTATAGGTGACAAGAAGAAAACAGATCACTTGGTTGCACTTGATGGAGCAAAAGAAAGGCTTCAATTGTTCAAGGCAGAGCTGCTCGACGAGGGAGCTTTCGATTCTGTGGTGGATGGATGCATAGGTGTTTTCCATACAGCATCTCCTTGTTTTTACGAATCCAAGGACCCACTGGTAAATTGTTTTCCATTTCATTGTTGCTATGATATATTGGCTAGTAGCATTTGGGTTTAGTTAATGTACGTTGATACACTTTTAGTACAAAAAATGGCATATATAGGAGATTAATTCTGGTGAAATGTTTAATTCCAGGCGGAACTAATTGATCCAGCAGTGAAGGGAACGCTTAACGTTCTTAGATCATGTGCTAAAGTTGCATCCATCAAAAGAGTGATTATAACATCCTCTCTTGGAGCAGTTCTTTTCACTGGAAAACCTGTTGCTGATGATGACATAGCCGATGAGACCTGGTTCTCAGATCCTGATTTTTGTCAGAAATCAAAGGTATATTTATATATGTATGTGCTCATTGAAATCTTGTTAATATATATATATATATATATATAGTTCCTAATTTATTGTTTCCACTGTTTTCCTTTAATTTCCATCCCCTTGTCAATTCAGCTTTGGTATATGCTTTCTAAGACATTGGCTGAGAAGACTGCTTGGAAGTTTGCACAAGAGAATGGCATTGACATGGCCGTAATAAACCCCGGGATGGCTATAGGACCTCTCTTACACCCAACTCTTAATTCCAGTGTCACCCACATTCTCAACCTTATAGGTGCTTTGCCTCACCAACTATATATCACTTGTTTTTTTTGCACTGGTTATTAATAGGAAACATTAATGATCGAAACTAATTATGTATCTTTTCTTGATGCAGGGGCTGAAACATTCCGAAATACAACTTATCGATTTGTAGATGTAAGAGATGTTGCCAATGCTCATATACTTGCATTTGAAAATCCTTCAGCTTCTGGAAGATACTGTGTAACTGGGAAACCTTTACACTTGTCTCAGATTTCGGACATCTTACACCAACTCTACCCTTCTCTTAAACTCCCCCAAAAGTACTAAGTGATCTCTTGGATATATTTTTTCTAATTAATTCATGATATGCTAATAGACTGATCATTTTGTATTCTCTGGTTTATGTATGGCAGATGTGTAGATGATGAGCAATCTATGCCAGCATTGCCGCCATTTCGGGTATCCCAGGAGAGAGTGATCAGCCTAGGCCTTACCTTTACTCCATTGGAAGTCAGCTTAAAGGATACAGTTGAGAGCTTCAAGGAGAAGAATTTCTTCTACTAACTTGTAAACATTGTCACAATTTCAAACTTGTTAGTGCCAAGAATCAATTTCAGTTGCCATATGATGATTATTATCTTTACTTAACATTTTAGTAATTTTTTTTGTTTATTTATTCACTCATTTTAATTTTAATAAAAATTAATAGCTCATACTTTTTCATAATTTGTATTTCTATGACATTTTCTTTTACTTCTTCTTTTTTGAAGTTACAAAATCAAATTGTAGGAATGAAGAATTTTACAAGGCAACATATATTAATTTTGTTATATATAAACAAAACAAAAAACCCATGTTACTTGTGAATGTGATAGTAAGTTGAGTAATATCTAAGCTTTTTTCTTTTTAAGTGATTCAATAAAATTTTTTGGGGTTATATATACCAGATTTCCAGTGACCCAGACCAGTCCATCCAGTCAGCAGTCTATTCAACTGAATGTAATTAGGATCTTTTATTGGGGTCATATTTGGTATTTCGTAGAAGTAAAAAAAGGAGCTTAAAAATTCAAAAAAAAAAAAAAATCGAAAACATGATTCCCTTTGAGCCTTAAACCCTACTTTCTCTCTTCATCTCCTTCCTCCAACTAAAACCCAGAAAACCCCCAGACCGCCAAAAGGAACAACCTTCAAAGAAAAAACCTTCTCTTCCCTTCTCTCTCTTGTTCTGGAAGATAGAGAGAAGAGAAAATGGCGTCAGTAACGTTAAAAAAGAAATACCGTTGCTCCAAATCGCTGCAACAATTCTACAGCGGCGGCCCATTCGTTGTCTCATCCGACGGCTCCTTCATTGCGTGCGCGTGCGGGGAATCCATTAAGATAGTGGATTCATCGAACGCCTCCACGAAATCGACTCTTGAGGCCGACTCGGGCACGATCACGGCTTTGGCTCTTAGCCCCGATGATAAGCTCTTGTTCTCTGCCGGACGTAGTAGGCAAATTAAAGTCTGGGAATTGGAAACTTTGAAATGCCTACGCTCCTGGAAGGTCATCCTCTTAAATTTTTGTTTCTAATTTATGTATTGAAGAACTTAAAAGAGCTCATTTATTTCTTGGTTTTTGGTTATACAAGTAGAATAGCCACAATTATAAGCTAATTATATGTTTGAAGAACTAATCTTTACTACTAAATTTTTTAAGTACGAAAAGGTGTGAAAGCTAGTTATATGTTTTAAGAACTAACCATTACTAGTACTAAATTTTTTAAGAACAAAAAGGTGTGAAAGCTAGTTATATGTTTTAAGAGCTAAACATTGCTACTATAGTTTTGTTAAGAACAAAAAAGATGTGATTTTACTTTAAGTTAGGGTTTATACAAATGAGCTATTTTAATTAGTTTCATTAAGGTAAATTTCGAAAAGCTAGTAGCAAACAATGTTGAAATGGAGATTTGTTATTAAGATAACTTCTTTTGCATGAATTTAATAAGTACATATATTTCACTTTCAATCAGGTAAAAACTCAAGTTTGAGATACTAGTTTCTATAGTTCCTTGAAATGGTGTATTTTTTCAAGTGAGATGAATGACATACTAGGATCAATCTTGGCTTTACTGAGCTTAAGATATGGGTTTATATACGGGTACAATGGTATGTTCCATATCAATATTCCCATATTGTTGGAAAAGGCTTAGTTCATAAATATAAGACATTCAAGTTCTGTAATTTACAATTAAGTTATTTTCAATGTTATGTCCACAGACATGGCAGAGCTTTTGGCACATTTTTTCCTTTTGATTTATTATTTATCTTTGGCATTGAGTAGGGTCATGATGATTCTGTTATGGGAATGGCTTGCCATGGCTCAGGAGGACTACTTGCAACTTCAGGAGCTGATAGGAAAGTTCTTGTTTGGGATGTTGACGGTGGTTTCTGCACTCATTACTTCAAAGGTCATAAAGGTGTTGTTACAAGTATTATGTTTCATCCTGATGTTAATAAAAACCTTGTAAGTTTTAATTTCAAAGTCTACTTGGAACTGCCTTTTCTTTAAAAACCTTGTCCTACTCACTGTTTTACACTTTTTATAAAGAAATTCTGACAGACCATTTTCCTTGTTTCTGTAGCTTTTCTCTGGAAGTGATGATGCAACTGTACGGATCTGGGATCTAACAAAAGAGTGTGTAAAAAAGTGTGTTGCAACACTAGAAAAACATTTCTCAGCAGTTTCTTCTATGGCAATTTCTGAAGATGGATGGACTCTGCTTACTGCTGGAAGAGATAAGGTTAGGGGCAAATTTCCTTTGACCTTGATATGGTTATTTTGTTTTACAGGTCTAAAATGACATGTCATTACTAAATGCTTTTATAGTTATGGTTTTTTTTCTTGTCATGGATATGATAACACTATTAATTTTTTTTTTAACATCAGGAATTGTATCTGAAAATGCCAACTAGTACTTCTTTGACAACTTTGATGCTGTTTGGCAAACTTAACTTCTTGCGTTCCTTTTAGTATCACATTGCAGTTTACTCCTCCTATAATTTATTCCCTGCAACAGCTTCTTTGACTGTATCAAGTTTCTTCTATCATCTGATGGTTCACTTGTGTTTGATGTAATATTCTGGATTATATTGCTAATGCTTCTAACTTATACTGATTTAATGTTTACTTTTGCTTTGGCCGTGCTCTGTTTTATGTTACATTTGACAGGAGTTTATAACTATTGTTTTCTAGTTTATGAAAATACCAGCCACTTTATCAGTTCAACTGCAATATCAGATTGTCGAACCTGAAATGGAAAATGATTTCTTGGTGATCGCAGGTTGTAATTTTGTGGGACCTTCATGACTATAGATGCAAGAGTACTGTACCAATTTATGAGGTGCTTGAAGCTGTGTGTATAATTCCTTCTGGGAGTCATTTTGCCCTGTCTCTGGGTGTATTCTCTCAGCAAACTAGAAAGAGAAAAAGTGGATCAACTGGAATTTATTTTATCACAGCTGGTGAACGTGGAACTATACGCATCTGGAACTCTGAAGGGTAATAAATTGGAAATCTAATTATAATATTCTCTTAAAAAAATTTGGTTTGAATGGCTGGACATCTTTCCAGGATTTTTTTGTTTGCCCCTCTGAAGATGCATGTCTTTGCATACTAAATCATTTTATTTTTTTTTGTCATCATTTATTTTGACAGTGCAGTTTGCTTGTACGAGCAAAAGTCCTCAGATGTATCTGCCAGCTCAGATGTAGGTGAAGGTTCAACAAGAGGTTTCACTAGTGCTGTTATGCTTCCCTTGGATCAAGGGCTGCTCTGTGTAACAGCCGATCAGCAATTTCTCTTCTATTCTCCTGAGGAGAATCTTGAAGAAAAGTGGAATTTAAAACTGACCAAAAGGCTTGTGGGTTTCAATGATGAGATTGTGGATATGAAGTTCCTTGATGAAGAGGAACAATATCTTGCTGTTGCCACAAATCTTGAGCAGGTGATTTAGTGGGCTTTCTAGTGGGACATTGCAATAATGTCCTAGCCATAGACATCAGTTATCTGGATGCTGAACGATATAAATGTTATGTTGAATTATATTAAATTTGAGAGAATGCACCCAGAGACATTGCAATATTGTCCTAGCCATAGACATCAGTTATCTTTTTATCATTTTTTTTTGGGTCTCTGTGTGTGTTTGTGCACACTTAAGAATTCATCATGTGGCTGAATATGTAAATATCTAATTTGTGTCAATTTGCACATATGTAGGTTCGAGTGTATGACCTTTCTTCCATGTCATGTTCTTACTCATTGGCTGGTCATACTGATACTATTCTATGCCTTGACACAACTGTTTCAAGTGATGGGAGGAGATTAATTGTAACCGGGAGTAAGGACCACAATGTAAGCTTTATTTTCTTTACCACTCATATATAGCCTGCCTCTATGTTTGGCCAATTTTAGGGGGAAATATTGGGCCCAATGTTACTAAGCAGCTTATCTTGTTCATCTTGTACTTTTTTGCCAACACAGTCGTACACACGCACATGAGGCGGGTCACTTCATCTACTTTTTTCTTTCTGCAGGTAAGGTTGTGGGATTCAGAAAGACGATGTTGTGTAGGACTTGGCATTGGTCACAGGGGAGCTGTTGGAGCTGTTGCTTTTTCAAAGAAGCGCCGAGATTTTTTTGTCAGTGGTAGTAGGTTAGTACTTACTCCGGGAAGTTCTCTTTTCTGTTTGAAGATGCAATCTAAGTTGGCTACCTGTGGTTTTAACCTTGTGATCACTTCTTATCAAAGGATTGGTTTCTTAGGAATTTAATTGAATATGATGCTTATTTTCATCATTGTCTATTTGGTTTAGGAGGGAAGTGAGTTTTGATTTGTAGTTCACTTGAACAGAATATAACAATGCAGTATGCCTTCAAGATTTGACTGGCTATTAATCTACTTATTTTTTTTCTTACTGGGCTACAGAACAGTAGAGAAATGACATTAATGATGCATCTTGGGTCTTGAATTTTGTAATTGTGCTACATGATGGTCTGTGGTTGCTTGAAAAAAATCAGTTGGTACGTTTATATTTATCCACATAATCTCATGCACTGCATACGTAGTAATAGTATATATAAAACCATAAGAGATGCTAAAACGGAAGTAAAACTGAAGTTGGGTAATAAAACTAAGATCTAGGTTTGTAGAACCTAAAACGATAACTTCCAATTGTAAAGGACTATTTACATTAGGGTTATAGAAGCTTTTAATTTATCTGTTAATTGATAAGTCCATCTCTGATCTATTTAAACTCATTTGAAGATCACATGCTAGTTATGTGACCACTTGACCAGATAATTACTACTCTTTAACCAATGCAACATGACACACATAAAGAAAAACATATTAAAATAATCAATTGAGCTAAATCCTGCATTGGTCACAATCTCTGTATATTTTCAGTCACTTATGTAATGGACAGTAGTGCCTGCCTTCTGTAATTTTTTAGAATTGATGGTTGTAACTTCTGACATTATTTTCTTTGGATGTTGGTAGTTTTATTATATCCTTACGCAAAGTATACCATTTTCTTCTTCAGTGATCACACCATTAGGGTATGGAGCTTGGATGGACTCTCAGATGATATCGAACAACCTATTAAATTAAAATTCAAGACAGGTGTAGCAACTCATGATAAAGATATAAATTGTGTGGCCATTGCACCAAATGACAGTTTGGTTTGTAGTGGTTCTCAGGTTAGTATGCAATGCATCTTTATTGGTATTCTATTTTTCAATGTTATTAGTAATTTTCCTATATCATGGGAAGAGTTTAAAACTGCAAAATGATATATTATCTTAGAGGTCTCTTTTTATCAAAATATGCTTTTAAAAGGTTAAAATGATAAAATTTTCTTGGCAATCAGGATCGTACTGCTTGTGTTCGGAGGCTTCCTGATCTGGTAGACGTAGTTATATTTAAGGGACATAAACGAGGAATCTGGTCTGTGGAGTTTTCACCAGTTGATCAATGTGTCATTACAGCATCAGGTGACAAGACTGTAAAGATATGGGCTATAGCTGATGGTTCATGCTTAAGAACATTTGAAGGACATACATCAAGTGTGTTAAGAGTGTCATTTCTTACACGTGGGACCCAGTTTGTATCTTGTGGTAACAACATCGTTCTCTTTACTGATAATAATTTTCTTCCACTTTAATGTGTTTATGACATTCAGCATTACATTCATCATTCAGGTGCTGATGGACTGGTAAAGTTGTGGACAATCAAAACAAATGAATGCATTGCTACCTATGATCAACATGAGGACAAGGTGTTGAACTATTCTTTTTTTTTATTATTTATTTATTATTATTAAATCTTTATGTTAATGCTTGGGTTACTTAAATATAATTTTCACTTATTTCTTCTGATAGAAGTTTATAAATTTGTGGATAATGCAAAGGTAGAACGTAATAGATTTTGAAGAACTATTTTTTTCACTTATGGAGAAAGGTGAAGCAACCTGGCATTAATTCCTTTGTGATAAAATTTGGACTGCAGATTTGGGCTTTGGCTGTTGGGAAGAAGACAGAAATTTTAGCAACAGGTGGCAGTGATGCTATAATCAATCTATGGTATGATTCAACTGCTGCCGAGAAAGAGGAAGCTTTTCGTAAAGAGGTTTGCCATCTATGTGTTTAGTTCCTTGATGTCGTATTTCTTATTTCTTAATAATATTGGGACTTATGAGGAGACAAATGTAAAGGCTCCTAGATATACCAACTGCTTGAATTACTTGTAAAGAGAAATTAAAATGGAGAGTTCGAAAGAAAGAGAATAGGAGTTGAAACATTTTTAGAGCCTTCTAAATACTTCTCTTCTATTTGTTCTTTTTTTCTTTGATGAAACTTCTCTTTTCTTTTGTCAAACCTATTTTAATCAGAGGGTAGGGAGTGCGAGGATCAGAGGAATTAATATTTACTGTATCTTGGATCTATCACCTGATCCTAGCCCAAATTTTGGTTATTTTTCTTTGGACAAGGCTATACTTACTACCCCTAGCGACACTACTTTTGTACACTACCATTTATAATCGTTGGATGTGAGCTTGATTTGAATAACAACCGTTGGATATAGGTAGTGTAGTAAAGTAGTGTGGTTTATGGTAGTGCAAATAACTTTACCGTTTTTCTTTTTCTTTTTCTTCTTCCTCTTACAAGTGATTCCTTCGGCTTTAAGTTGTTGGTGCTTGGACCAAGAAGTTTTGAGAAGTTAGCTTTTGGTTGGACCCTAGCATCGTTGCTTGTCAATCTTAGCATTTTGAGTGTGATATGTATCTTTCTCCATTTTGACACAGGAAGAAGGGGTTTTGAGAGGGCAAGAGTTGGAAAATGCTGTATTAGATGCTGAGTACACAAAGGCAATTCAACTTGCATTGGAGCTTCGGTGGCCTCATAAACTTTTTGAGTTGTTTTCTGCGCTTTGCAGGTTAGTACTGCCCACTCTTAGATGTGATTCTGTATATATCTGTATAGAACATTTCCTGTAATTGAATGCTATGAATGCTATGTAGGAAGAGGGAGGTGGGAGATCAGATAGACAAAGCCCTTCATGCCCTTAATAAAGAAGAATTACAACTACTTTTTGGATATGTGAGAGATTGGAATTCAAGGACAAAGTTATGTCATGTTGCCCAATTTCTTCTCTTCCGAGCTTTCAACATTCTTCCTCCGACGGAGATTATTAAGGTTATTGTTTGTCCTCACTGCTGTTCTAGATTCTGTCTTTTCAAATTTTGCTCATCAAGCATCTTAAAATTGTTTTAATAGTCAGTCAGTGTTTAATAGCTTGATTTGGCCAATAGAGATGTTTATAGGATTCAGTACTCAAGATATTTGACCACAAAATCGGACCACTTAGACTTCCTTTAGTAGCTCTGTGTGATTCGCTCCTGTGATATAAAGAGCAGCTGTGGCCCCCAGCCAAAAATGTGGCTTAAACTCACTGCACTGAGTTAACAAACGGGGCTTTGTTGAAAACCATGATCCATGGCTTTACTTCATAGGCATAGGCTCTATTTAATTATTGCTTCTTTTACTTGGTTTCTGCTCCTTTGATATTAGTTATTATAAACTGTAAGGTCAAATTTGATTAAAAAATATTAGCCAATGACTAATTGATGTTTTCGTACGGATCAAGTTGTACTTTTTTATAAAGTTAAGATCTAGAGCATGTTGTTGTTTGTGGAAGTTGAGTCTTAATGGCAATCTTTCAGCATTTCCATTTGTTCGTGAATCTAAATCTGGCTTTTGCTTCTAGAAGCAAAATGATTGTTGATAAAAAGACAGCTAGAATTTGTCCTTGGTTATTTCTTTATGCTGGTAATACCGGCAGGTTTTAAGGTTTCAGCTTGGCTAAATAATTTTGCGTCTTTGTTTAAGATAATTTTTCTAGCCACTAAATTAGTGCATTTTTATCCTTTGTCACAGATCAAAGGCATTGAGGAATTGCTTGATGGTCTGATCCCATATTCTCAGAGACATTTCAGCAGGATAGACAGGCACATAAGAAACACATTTTTGTTGGACTACACTCTCATTGGGATGTCTGTTTTCGAACCAGTAACTGGGGTTGATTCGAAGACTAGATTTTTGCTGCATTCTGAGAAGTATATGGAGGGTGCGCCTTTAACAGATGATGCTGAAGAGGATCAAAAACAGGTACCTGGAGGTCTGAAAGAGAAGGCCTCGGCAAAAACAGATGATGCTGACGAGGATCAAAAACAGGTACCTGGAGGTCCGAAAGAGAAGGCCTCGGCAAAAAAGAGGAAATCTGGCAAGTCCAGAGATAGTTCGCGCTCACATAAGAAGGTCAAGGGTGATGCACAATCAAATCCAGAAGCCATTTCATTGCAGGCATAACGAGATGAAAGTCGATGTATCCTTATCTTCCCTAAGTCAAATTCTTGCTTGCTTTTCTATTGAGAAATCTTACATTTTTGTTCAAGCCACCAATTATAGGAAATGTATCTTGAAGCCTTTCTTCTGATTGCCCCCTTTGGAAGAGCCAATTTTGAAGCATCTCTGTAAACTGTAATTGTAGTTGTAGGGAAAAATGCATTAAGCTCTTGAGTTGAACTGAACCATAGATACTGGAGTTGTAATCCTCTATTTATGCATGAAAAGTTTTCCTTCAAGAGTTTTGCTATATGACCAGAAAAATTGACCCGAAATTTGGTCCTTCATGACGTGTTGTTATACAATTGGTCCAGCAGATTGGTTTTGCTACAAAACATGAGATACCCACATGACACATCATTAGGGACAAAATTCTGGTTATTTAGAATTTTGCTTCCTTCAATAGTCAATACTTATGAATGATTTTAGCTTTACAAGTACTAAGCCTAGAATCAACATTGACCTTTATTAAATTAGATCTCGTTTGGCATCGTTTCCATTTCCTGTTTTCTGTTGCCAATTTTCTATTTTTGGAAACAAAACAGTGAAAACATGTTTGGCAGACTGTTTCTGTTTTCAAAAATTTTGGAAACAAAAGCAGTGTTTTGGAAATAAGTGGAAGCAAGAATTTTGTGTTTTCATGTTTTTCCAAAACACTTCCAAAACACACAGAAGCATGCTGTTTCTGTTTTCAAAAAATTTGGAAACAGAAGCAGTGTTTTGGAAAAAAGTGGAAGCAAGAATTTTGTGTTTTCATGTTTTTCCAAAACACTTTCAAAACACAGAAGCACAATGATGAACAGTAACTCACATGCTTTTTAACCATTTTTTTAAAACTTTTTTATTTAAAAACATACAACCAAAATGTATATCCAAATATGTTTTTGTTTTCAAAAATTGACAGCGCAACAAAAACAAAACGAAAACGAAACAAAAACAAAAAACAGAAAAACGAAAACGATCCCAAATAAACTTGCTCATATCAGTCATATCAGATCCGGTCAATCTAGAACCAGTTGGGTTGGGTCAACTAATAGAGCTTCATTCATTTTTTTCTTTCAAAAATTTTCTTTTATTATTTTTTAATAATAACACTGGACCCACCGGCCACCCACGTGTCCCCCACCCATGCTCCTCTTCCCTCTTTCTACTTCTACTAACGACAACGTCTCTTTATATACTCTGGCAGACTGAAAACTTTCGTTTCTCTAAAGTCTCAACTTTCTCGGTTCCCAAACAGACTTCCCACCGGAAAATGTCAAATCTTCCTTCAAAACCATACCGAATCGGCTTCGCTCTAACTCCCAAAAAGGAGAAAACCTTCATCGTACCATCCCTTCTCTCGCACGCCGACAGTAATGACGTCGTCTTTGTCAAAATCGATCCCAACAGACCCTTAACCCAACAAGGACCGTTTGATTGCATCATGCACAAACTGTACGGCTCAGATTGGAAACAAAATCTCCAAGACTTCTCTTCCCAAAACCCTCACATCCCCATCATCGACTCCCCAGATTCCATCGAGATTCTCCACAACAGAATCTCCATGCTCGAAACGGTTTCCAAACTAAATGTTAAAAATTCCGGTGTCCCCAAACAGGTTGTCGTTACTGAAGTTGCTGACTTGGAAAAAAATCTGGAACTGAAGTTTCCGTTGATTGCGAAGCCGTTAGACGCGGACGGCAGCGAGACGTCGCATAAAATGCACCTTGTCTTCGACAACGACGGGTTAAAGAACTTGACGCCGCCGCTTGTTTTACAGGAATTCATTAATCACGGCGGTGTTGTTTTTAAAGTCTACGTGGCGGGGGAATATGTCCGGTGCGTGAAACGGAAGTCGTTGCCGGATATTCCAGAGGAGAAGCTGGTAAACTTGAAAGGTTCTTTGCCGTTTTCGCAGGTTTCGAATTTGGCTGCAGCTGGCGGCGGCAGTGGTGGAGAAGGCTGTGAGTTTGAAAAGACGGAAATGCCCCCGGAGAGTCTAGTAAAGGAGTTGGTGAAAGGGCTAAGAGAGGAATTGAGGTTGAATCTGTTTAACTTTGATGTCATTAGGGATGGTAGAAATAAGGATAATCACTTAGTCATTGACATTAACTATTTCCCGGGGTATGCAAAAATGCCCGATTTTGAGTCTGTTATAACGGATTTTTTGCGGGATGTTGTGCAAAAGGGGGGAAAAGGTGGTGAAAACTGAGGATTGAGGGTGCCAAATATAGGTACATTTTACATATTTGATGTTTCAATAAGCTCATATTTCGATTTTACTTGTATCAAATTTTGCAGATAATTTTAGTGAATGAATGAAAATTTTCAATACTTTTACCATGTCAATTGATTTCTATGGGACGTGGATTTTGTTTCTGGTAGATTGTAAAGAGTATTGTGCATGTTTTGGCAAGAGTGGAGCTAGAAGAAAATCAGTACTTTTTATTATTTCCTTACCTTTCTCTGATAATTATGGCTTGCTAGTGGAAGTTATGCACACATTTGGTTGACTCAGCATTAACTTTGTTATACTAATTTTAAAGAACTTGCCATCGAAGCTTATTGGTGGATCATTGCGATAATGTTGCACTGGTGTCATGGCATCCATGTTTTAACCTTGTTGATGTTAGATGAATAGGTTCTTATGATATAGAGAAGAATTTCTTTATACATGCTCCAACTTCCCAAAACACTAGATAAACAAAAGGGTCTAGAGTTTAAGGATATAGCTAAAAATTTTGTCAATCTTACTTATTGTGACGGATATGAAGGTATGTGCAAACAAGGTAAAAAAAATATAACAATAACAAAAAAGCACTTTAGTAATCTATACTGATAAGGAGGAATTTTGTGTGTGATAAAATATAAGGAGTAGGGAGGAAAATTTAGAGTTTGATGTATTGGCCGGCAAGATGATGCTGGCCAGCATAAATAGGTTGATACTTGATAGTGGAAGCAGAATAAATTCTTCAGCCTAAATATGCTTTGCTTTTGTTGCAACTTACACAAAGTTGGTCCAATGAATAAAATATTAAAGGATTATTGATGGTGAAAGAAAGTTGAGCTTGTGTCACTCATTACCTCAAGTTCCTTTGTTATTCTCAGTTAAGTACAAGAATGAGAATGTGTTTATAGTATGAGATATGTTGGTTATTCTTGGTTACAGGCTATTTTGAAGTTGGTCATATAGTCATTTTATGAGATATATGTTGGTCTAACCACAACTCATCATCTAAAGACTTTAGATCAAATTTAGATCGATTCCTTATAGAACCTGTGTGCTTTCCGATATCAGGTTAATAGCTCCATTTAAGGTAGTCTCTTCACCAGTAACTATTGGTATCCCATTCATCCGGCTTCAAATTTCATTTTTCAAAGCATGGGAAATGCAAGGGTAAGTTGTTTATCTTACTGTTTGCATGCTTGAAATGTGCCAAGGTATTAGCTAATCATTATGAAATCTAAACTGCAAAATCAGATTTTAGAATTAATATGCCGTCACTTGGTCATCAAATATACCATGCAACATGAATGTAAAATACACACATTTGCACATGCTTCTTTCCGGCCTCCATTATTGGTGACAGTTGCTTGCATCATTAATAGAACATCTATTCTGATTATTTAAGGTGACTCCATACCTACTGCAATCTTTCTTTAGGGAATTTGCTGTTTAGCATTGTAATAATATCCCTTGTGTTGCAGATTTATGCATAGATAAAAGTCCTGCATGTATGCATGAGCAGCTGGATCTGTTAATTGCTAAAATGTTCTGTTGCCATGCCTGCAAATTGGAGATATTATCCTGAGTGTGATTTTTTTTTTTCTTGGAGAGTTTAATCTGTTATTATTGGAATGATTGAGTAAATATACATATCACTAAAAGGCTAAAAATTGCACATGGTTGTAGAAAGCGGTGTTCTAGTAAGCTAGAGTAACAGAACACCATAGCTGAAACCATCAGATTTCTCTGAAAAATGTCCTTCCATCGTGTATTCTGGAGAAATGTAGCTGCTGCGCATCAAATATATAGACAGCCATATTAGTATTCTGACTTGGTGAAACTAATGTCTACCTTCCATGTTCCCTTTTCCCGGTACCCTTCTTGTGTTGGCTTGAAATTTAATCGCCTCAAAAAAAAAAAAAATCATAGCCATTGGAAAGTCTTTTCCGATCCAAGAAGTTTTGTTTGACTTCATTCTTAAGAAAGGCAGAGTAAAAGGTTGAGAAGGCTGAGCAAGTTGTAGCCAAAAAGAAATCAGAAATGCATTGAAGCTATTTTTTGGGCTTGTAGTCATAGAGCAGTATCTTTCTTTTCATCAACACAACAGCCCAGGAGTGTAACAAAATTCTGGTGTTGAGTTTTAGAAATTCCTGTATGCAAACTTTGAACTGCCATTTCCTGCCCCAGTCTGTTGACTTTCTCTGGAGACAAAATCAGCTTAGTGAAGTAGTAATGTCATTGCCAGACAAAGCTCATTGCTGAAAATTAACAAAAATCAGCTTACTTTGACAGATTGAAGTTGGTTGTTGCTGTTGCAACTTGCAACTTGCAAGTTGTTTCGAATAGTGGTAGCTGTAATAGTTTTAAGTTTTAACTTCATAGATATCGATCCCTGAAATGTTAGCACTCTGAAAATTTTGCACATCGTTCTCCTTTATAAAATAGCGCCATCACTTGAGACCAGTTTTTACTTTCGTTGCTGAAACATAAAGTGGTAAGTAGTACATCAATTTTTTATTTTTATTTTTTATTTTTTGGCCATAAGGTAGTACATCAATTAAGTAACTGAAAAACCATAAAACTGCTGATTCAAGGGAGATTACCTCAAGTTTGGCCATGCACCTCCACCAAAAGAATGCAGTGATAATTATTCCTATGATGACCGTAAGTAATTACGATGATCATAAATACAGCCAAAACCGGCACCATATGCATAACCATAAAAACAGTTCGTTCAGGCAGTACTCTTTCACATTTTATCTTCTGAGGAAGGTGGTCAAAGTCTGGCACTTTTATGTTCTCAAGCTTCACAAGTCCCTCTTCGTTACCTGGTTCACTCTCACTGTATACTCTTCCCCTGCAAAGTTTTAGTCCTAACGCTTTCACTATCCCAATTTTCATTTATTCCATTAATCTGTATTCTTGGGCTCAAACCCTCTCACACAGCTGCAAAATGATTGCTTGCAAGACTCACAGTCATAGATGTGAATTGCTTTTATCCTCAAGAGCGCAGCTCTGATCCTTCCAATATTCCTTCCAGCAATGTTGCTGGGGCAATTTCTCTGAAAATGTGTGCTAAAAAGAAACGAAAAGGAAGCCTCGGGAAAGAGTCTAATTATAAGATCAAGGATTTATGTTACATATGAACAGCAGGAATTATGATCATGGAAGGAGAACAATTCATATGCTTTTTTTCTCTTTTTTACTGTGAAATACTTGTACTGCGAGTATGGCTTGAAGGAACACTGTAGGTGATAAAATGAAGTTTGAGGGCTTC
The DNA here is from genome assembly GCA_001974825.2 of Corchorus olitorius. Classification (NCBI taxonomy): domain Eukaryota; kingdom Viridiplantae; phylum Streptophyta; class Magnoliopsida; order Malvales; family Malvaceae; genus Corchorus; species Corchorus olitorius. The sequence continues at coordinate 20,188 of AWUE01024319.1, forward strand.
CTATTTCTAGTTAGCTTGATTTTTCCAGGGTGTTAACTTATCATCAACTTATGATCATGTAATTTAGGTCAAATAAGCTGGCTATCAGATTGATTCCCAATGTGAGTTGTATCCTTTCTGATATCATGTTTGCCTGTGTTTAAGGTAGTGGCTTGGGTGTCTGCTACTGCTAGCCAATGCATGGTTCTTCAAAATTTTATTGCCAAAACAAGGCACAAAGACCACCGAATCTGTTAAACACAAAAGAAAGTTTCTTTCTACAATTTAAATGGGCATTGGCTTTATCATGAAATTTTATGACCATGGAAACCAGATCTTACATTGCAAAAATAGTGACTTGGTCATTACATAAAATCTGCAACATCAGGGTAAATATATACATGTCTAGTAACATGCATTTCATCGGCCGTCCATCTTGGTGACAGTCACATCATTTATAGAATATATATTTTGGTTAATTTGAGGGGATTCTGTATCTGATGAATTCTCTCTTTCTGCAAAAGCAGGTTGTTTTGGAGAAGGAAGATCTACAATCTCACTGTGCAGCATTGAAAGGACAGCAGATATGGTCGGTCTATCTTTTGCAGATTCTTCCACACACAACAATGCCACATGTATGCATCTCAAAATTTCTTCATAATGGCGTGGATCACAAACAACCTTATCTGGTAAGGCCAAAATATTGTCTTCATTCCATAACTTCCATGCCTAAAAAAATTTGCAAATATTATCGTATTAGTCGAATTGTTTTACCTTGAACGTTATAACTGCTATAAGTTTGCTACCAAATAGGGGCCATGATCATATAAACTTACATATCTAACAAGGCTAAGAGGATGCTCTTCGTTATAAAAACTTGTGTTTCTTCGCCCGCTAACAATCTCTAGTAACAGAACACCATAGCTGAAAACATCGGATTTCTCTGAAAAATGCCCTTCCATTGCATATTCAGGAGCCATGTAGCCACTAAATTTTATACCAAAAACAACCATATTTAAGAATGTAGGTAATATTTGAATCCGACTCAAAATTGTAGGAAAGTTAGGCATGAGAAACTTGTACTTACTATGTCCCTACTACTCTTCTTGTATTCGCTTGATTTTCGTTGCCTCCAAAAATTCTAGCCATTCCAAAATCTGATATCTTTGGATTCATCTCTTCATCTAATAAGATATTACTTGCCTTTAGATCTCTGTGAATGATCCGCAGTCTAGAATCTCTGTGAAGATAGAGGAGACCTCGACTAATTCCTTCGATAATATTGAAGCGTGTTTTCCAATTTAAGAGCTCTTTTTTGGTTGGATCTTTAAAACAAAGAAAAATAATAAAACACAAAGGAACCTTCCATCAGAGAGTTAAATTTGACAATGTTCAGAAAAAGGGAAACATTGTCAGCAAAAACATAATGTCTTAAGTTGGAAGCCATTTGCACTGTAATGAAGAAAGGGATAGAAACACAATGGCACTAACCAAATATAAATGCATCCAAGCTTTTGTTAGGCATGTACTCATAGACCAACATCTTTTCTTCTCCTTCAATACAACAGCCTAGGAGTCTAACAAGATTTCGGTGTTGAAGTTTAGAAATCAACAACACTTCATTCATGAATTCTTCAAATCCCTGGCCTGAAGCCCGTGACAATCTCTTCACCGCAATTTTCTGCCCATCCTTCAATGTTCCCTGTTAATAATATTCACTTCAGTATTGTTCAAAATGTCATTTTGGAAGAGCATCATTTTCGGAAAACAACAATTACCTTGTAAACTGGACCAAAACCACCCTGCCCTAGCTTGTTTGAAAGATTGAAGTCTTTTGTTGCAATTGCGAGTTCTTCAATTTTGAATATTGGTAGCTGCTGTTGAAGTTTATCTTCATTTATGTTCTCCCCAACCGTGTCATCGCTCAAACATTTTGCATGTGCTTTTCCTTTATTATTAAATATCAGTTTCTCTTCGCTTGTTATTTTCATAGCTGATACAGAAAGTACTAGTTGTAATTTTTTGATTCTCTAACCAAAAAAAAAAAAAAAGAACTGTAGTTTCAAAGTACTATTATAGTCAACATTACCTCTATGTTTGGCCATCCACCTCCATAGGAAAAATGTAGAGATGGCAATGGCAACAACTCCTGTAACCACTGTTATTATGATAATCCTACGTATGTTTGTGTTTTCATCTGCATATAGGAAGAAATTAAATTAGTACAGAGAACCTAACATCAAACCTCTATCTACGTATATCAACTGAAAAGTTACATGTGTGTGAATATATGCACATACAAAACCTTTGCTACAAAATCACAAACTGGAGAAGTATTAATACAAAAATTTGACAGAAAGTACATACCAAGTTCTGAATGTGCCAGGCGAACATAAAGATCTATTCCTCCATTTCTGAATTTCTGTATGTCAACTAAGTTATGGCTCCATGACATACAACCAATACCAGGATCATAGGCATAAGCAATACAGGAACAATTGCTCAGGCACTGTTCTTTGCATTTGTCTTCCAGGTTAGCTGACCACTCTGGAAAGTCTGGCACTTTGGTCCTCTCCAGCTTCAAGAACCCATCTTCTTTTCCAGATTTGGTGCCACTATTTATTCTCTCACACTGCAGAGGTTTAATCCTCACACATCCACTAGTCCATTTTCCTCTGTTCCATTCCTCTTTGTTCTTGGGCTGAAACCCTTTCAAACAGCTGCAAATTGATGGGTTTTCAGAGTTGCAGCTTCCGAATGCCCCACACTTGCCATAGATATCACACTCAGTTATCTGAGGAGACCAGAAAATGTCCCAATTCCTCTTCTCATCGTTCCAGTTTCGTCTTGTTAGATTTCCTTGCGAGTCTAGGAGGAAATATGAGAAAAAAGACTTATTTGATGCAGCAGCATAAGTGATGTAAAAACTACCTTCTTTGTCATCCACAAGATTCATTCCATCAAGAAAAAAGGAATAATCACGTTGGACCCGAATTCCAAGAAAGATCTGACCATTCCATGGACCACTCCGCCAATATGGCCTGGTATTGTTCCAAATGAAGATTTGAGCAATGCTTAGAATTCCGAGACCAATAGAAAAACTACCATTAGATGGATCAGAAGGGCTTTTCCATGATGTCAACTGCACTCTCTCACCTGTTCTTACATTTGTTCTAATTTTCATGGTTGGCACGAACGCGTTAGATGGTTGTTGGAAACTCTCCCACAGTCTTACTCCATCACTGCTGTTGTTATCTTGCAACACAAGGTTTCCAGAGTCTAAAAGCTGAGCACTTACACTTGCTACTGGAACTTTAACATTTGATGACCAAAGAACCTCCTTCTGTCCATTCAAAACAACAAGATTGCCATTCTCAGATATCATGACAACCCCAGATTCATCTTTTAGAGGCTTGTCTCTGTTGGCTACCCAGATGACAGATTCTTCAGGAATGCTTTTACTGTACCATATCCCCACGTAGCGATTTGTAGAATTAGCAAGGCTAAAGAATCCCAATGTGAAAACATCACCTCTTGAGGTTATAGCTTCAGGATCCTTGATGGATTTAGATAATGAAATAGTATCCAGGGCAGTGCCAAAATTTAAACAATTGCAGGATAGATGAAGAAAAACCATCAACACTAAGGCACTGATTATTCCCATTTTTTCCTAAGGTTGATTGTCTTCCCTGATTATGCAAGATTCCAAAATGTGCTGAATTGTTGGATGTAATAAAAGTATGCCATGAAACCTAGACCTTTTGTATTGCATAACCTTTCCTTTTGATGATTAATGTATAAATTAATCAAATATTGTGAGAATCTCTAGTCATCTAAATGGACATTCTGTACTAAAATATCAATGAATAGCAAGTGTCAGATGATAAACCAATTAATTAGTAGTTTAGTCTACTCTGCCTTGTCTCTTTTTCTTATTTTTTTAATACATTACTTAATAAAATTGTATTTGTATACCCACCACAAATATGTTGGCAGAACTCTCAAGACTTTAAATTTTCTCAAGAAAGATGATATCATGCACAGCTTATTATTGAATTTAAATCTCAAAATAAATGATTTGATTTGAGCAAGTTGCTGTGACTTGCATTGATTAATAGCCCACTGGCTCAGAACCTTCCAGTATTCTAACATTTCTAAGGATTTTCTCGGAAAATGACCATAAAAAAGAAACAAAATGAAAAAATCTGGGAATAGAGCCAATTATGCTGCTTTGTACTTGAGAACAGAAGATTTGTATACCATCAAACCTTCTGTTGCTAATGTTTCTACACATTCCTCATATTAGGTGCTTTGTACTTGAGAACAGAAGATTTGTACATGCGAGTTGTATCCTTCTGATATCAAGTTAATGACTCTGTTTTAGAGACTGCTTGGGTACTGATAAGCCTATATCAAATTGATGGTTCTTCAAATATTTTATTGTTTAAAAAAAATGGGATTAAAACTGAACCTGTTAAATCAAAAGAAAGCTTCATCTCACTTTTGATGCTTGATATGTGCAAGTGCATTAGCCTAATTATGAAACTTTAAGACCACAAAAACCAGATCATACAGAACCAGTAACTAAACAATGACTTGTTCATTAATTAAAAAATCTTTAATCATCATACTAAAATATATATACATTCATGGAACATGCTTTTCATCGACCTTGGACATTGGTAAGAGTCACAGCATTTATAGAATAATTCTGAGGGGATTCCATATCTGATGTATGCTGTCTTTCTGTGAAAGCAGGTTGTTTTGGAGAAGGAAGATCTGCAATCTCACTGTTCAGCATCGAAATGACAGCAGATATAGTCGGTCTTTTTTTTGCAGATTCTTCCACGCACAACAATCCCACATGTATATATGCATCTCAAAATTTCCTGGCAATGGCAGGGATCAGAAACAACCTTATCCGGTAATGCCATAATATTGTCTTCATTCCACAACTGCCAAGCCTGAAAATTTGCAAATTTGATCATATCAGACTAAACTGTTTTACCTTGAAAGCTATAATCTATTGTTAGTTTGTTACATATCTCAGAAGGTTAAGAGAATGCTCTTCGTTAAAAAAACTTGTGTTCTTCTCCTGCTAATGATCTCCAATAATAAAACACCATAGCTATAAACATCGGATTTCTCTGAAAAATGTCCTTCCATTGCATATTCAGGAGCCATGTAGCCATTACATGTAATATGAAGACATTAACCATATTTCAGAATGTAGAGCAATATATTCATCTGGCTAAAATTTTAAGGAAATTTTGGCATGAGAAGTGTGCACTTACTATGTTCCCACTACTCTTGTTGTGTTTGCTTGATTTTCATTGCCTCCGAAAATCCTAGCCATTCCAAAGTCTGATATTTTTGGATTCATGTCTTCATCTAATAAGATATTACTTGCCTTTAGATCTCTATGAATAATTCTCAATCTGGAAGGAATCTCTGTGATGATAAAGGAGACCTCGACTAATTCCTTCAATAATGTTGAAGCGTTGTTTCCAGTCCAAGACTTCTTTTTTGGTTGAATCTTTAGACAAAAAGAAAAAAAAAAAGAAACCTTTAATCCAGAGAAATAATTTGGCTTAGACTTTGTTGAGTAAAATATATTCAGCAAAAGGGATGTCTTAGGTCGGATGCTGTTGTCCCCAACTGTGTCACCGCTCAAAAACTTTTGGTGCACACCCCCTCTATGGAATATCAGTTTCTCTTCACTTCTTAATTTCATAGCTGATATAGCAAGTACTAAGCATTTATATCTAACAATTAGCTAACAAAAAACTGTAGCTTCAAAGTATAGAACTCGTTTTGTAAACTGTAGTTAACATTACCTCTATGTTTGGCCATCCACCTCCATAGGAAAAATGCAGAGATGGCAATTACAGCAATTCCTGTAACCACTGCTATTATGATAATCCTATCTCTGTCTTTCTTTTCATTTGCAGATAGGAAGAAACAAATTAGTATCACCCAGAAGAGGAGAGCACATAACAGAGAATCCTGATTTCAACTCTGATAATATACAACACCGTAGCTAGAGAATCGAAAAACTAGAGAAAGAATAAGTTTGAGACAAAAAATGAAACAATCTACCGAGTTCTGAATGTGACAGGCGAAGGTAAAGATCTATTCCCTCGAAAGAGAATTTTTGTATGTCAACTAACTTAATCTTACTCCATCAGTGCTGTTTCTATCTTGTAGCACAAGGTTTCCGGAGTCTAGAAGCTGAGCACTTGCATTGGTGACCGGAGTCTCTGTTGGCTATCCAGATGAGAGATTCTTCAGGAATGCCTTTGGTGTACCATATCCCAACATAGCGATTGGTGGAATTAGCAGGGCTAAAGAATCCCAATTTGAAAGCTTCACTGCTGGAGGCTATAGTTTCAGGATCCTTGATGGATTTAGATGATGTGATAGTATCCAGGGCAGTGCCAAAATATAAACTGTTGCAGGAAAAATGAAGAAGAACCAATAACAGTAAGGGACTGATAATCTCCATTTTCCTAATCTTGATTGCTTTTTCCATGTGCATGTAAGATTTGGAAATGTATGCTGAATTGTTGAATGTACTAAAAGTATGCCATGAAAAGATTTGACTTTTTTGTTTTCTATTTCTTTCCTTTTCCAGATTCATGGGATAAATTAGTCTAAGTTGTTAGAACTTCTGGGTCATTTATGGGACATTTTGTTATAAAATATGCATGAACACTAATTATCAGATGCTAGATAATTATATAAATTAATTAGTAGTTTACTCTAGTCAGCCCTTTTTTTTTGTTTTTTTTTTCCTCTAGCTTTTGATTCATTAGTTAACTAAAAATTCCAGCCACCAATAGGTTGGCAGAACTCTCATTATAACTTTCTCAAGGAAGGTGATGATACCATATGGAATTCAAATCTCAAAATAAACAATTTGGCTAGAGCAAGTTGGTTGTGAACTAGTGCATTAATATTCTCAAACATAAACATAGACAGTTAAGACTTAAGAACTTTTTTTTTTCTATTTTAGGTTGAAAATTAATATTCAGGTGACAGAGAATCTTCTAAGAAGTTTCTAATATTTTAAAACCACCCAGTTCTAGCCATGAACAGTACAATTATCAACTATTGATCATTCACTCATCAAAACTAATTTTAAAATAATTTTTTTAAAAAATACTATCATGATAATAATTTTCCTAAATTAATTATTAAAGTCAAAATGCAAATCCAACTAATGAAGCCCATGCTTTCATGCACAGTCCAAAGTCCAAACACAATTGGTAAATTATATTTTGGTTTAAATATAAGTTATGCTAATCTTCGGTTACTAGAAGGCCCATTTTTACTCTGAACCAATGATTATTTCAATTGAGTCAACCTTGGTAAAATGTGCTTTACCTTCATTTTTTTTAGGAATAATGGTAGAATGATATTATAAATCAAAACAAATCCGGGTTACGCGGTAATGCCTCGCAGCACACATAGGTAGCTTTAATATCAAACGCATACTTAGCTACACTGCATACTTAGCTACACTACGAGCAAAATTAAGCCTCCTTTTTACATGAGCAAAAGAAATACTAGTAAAAAGATTAGCCTGTTGGGAGGCCCTGTAACATAATATACATGTGCGGAAGCAAATAAATACTAATCCCACAGATAACAAACCAACAACAATATTCAAACCAATGATCCAAAGCAGTTAAAATAATTACCAATCCACCAAGCAGATATACCTCAACCAAGCAAGCAGAAATCCAAACTAGCAACAATTAAAGAAAAAATAAAGAACACCAAATTTACGTGGAAAATCCTTCAGTGTGAAGGGAAAAACCACGGGCAAAACCGGATAAAAATTCACTATGAGAAAATAAGTGATTACAATAGTTCAAGTCTAAGCTAATTGCCCAAAGCCTAAACACCAACAAATTGGAACTAAAATACAAGGATTACCTCTTTGGATCACCAAGAAATCAATCCCAAAGAAACCCAATTTGTTGCGCTTATTTCTCACCCTTACTCTCTCTATGGAGTAAGAACCAAACCCCTTACAAGCTTCTTGTAAGAATTAAAGCTTCACCTTTCGTCAAGTGCCGTCGCTCCCTTGCCAAATCGCAAAGTAATCTCGCGCCGCTCACTATCGCAATTGACAAATTGCCGCTGCTTTTAATCTCACGAATTGATTTCCCAATCTCAATTCTTGTGCCGCCGCTTTTGCTTTCAATTGCAACTAAAATTGATTTCACCAATTTCAGTTTATATAGCTAAAGGCGAAGTCAGCTTAGAAACCAAAAACCCTTTTTACTTAGGTTTTATTCCTAGCCATTGGATCTTAGGCTAATAAACAAATCTTGGCCATTAAAATTCATTAAGCCATATGGGCCTTCATGAGCCCAAAGAAATGGGTTGGACCCCAACGGGTTATAAGCCCAACAATCTCCCCCTCCAACCCCATTCGGAGGAGATGTGTCACACAACGTGCTTTATTTAAAGTTTGCCTTGGCCAAGGTGTCCATCCCGGCCAAGTTGCTACACAGCTCAAGTTTCTCCCTGGGAACCACTTTGGTTAACATGTCCGCAACATTCTTATCGGTGTGAATCTTCTTCAACTGCAATTCTTTATATTTCGTTGCCATACGCAACCAATGGTACCTAACATCAATGTGCTTTGTCCTAGCATGGTACATGGTATTCTTACTCAAATCCAAGGCACTCTGGTTATCACAAAATACCACATACTCTTTCTGACTTAAACCCAATTCATGAAGAAATCTTTTCATCCAAAGCATTTCCTTACCTGCTCGGTAGTTGCAATATATTCAGCCTTTGTTCTCGACAAGGCAACACACTTCTACAATTTAGACTGCCAAGAAACAGCTCCCCCCGCAAAAGTAAAAATGTAACCTGAAGTAGATTTCCTACTGTCAAGATCACCTGCCATGTCTCCATCAGTAAACCCTTCAAGAATTGTCTGTGAAGTCCCATAACTCAAGCACATCTTTGAAGTACCTCTCAAGTATCTGAAAATCCACTTCACCACTTCCCAGTGTACCTTTCTCGGATCGGAAAGAAATTTGCTCACTACACCAACTGCATGAGCTATGTCAGGTCGTGTACAAACCATGAGATACATCAATGAACCCACTGCAGAGGAATAGGGAATGACCGACATCTTATTTTTCTCTTTCTCACTCACAGGACAAGATTTCTTGGTCAACTTGAAATGATTAGCAAGTGGTGTGCTAACTGACTTAGCATCCTGCATGTTGAATCTCTCCAGTATTCATTCAACATACTTTTCCTGTGATAACCACAACTTTCCAGCTTTCTTGTCTCGGATAATATCCATACCCAAAATCTGCTTAGTTGGACCTAAATCTTTTATATCAAAAGACCTAAACAAATCATCTTTCAACTTACTAATCAATTCAACATCTTGCCCAACAATCAACATATCATCAACATAGTGCAAGAGAATAATGAAATCATTACCAAATGATCTAAAATAAACACAAGGATCTGTTGTAGTTCTCGTAAAGAGATGACTCACCATAAAGGAATCAAACTTCTTATACCACTGCCTCGGAGCTTGTTTCAAGCCATACAAGCTCTTCTTCAACCTGCAAACCATGTGTTCCTTCCCTTTAACCTCAAAACCCTCTGGTTGGTCCATATAAATTTCTTCTTGCAAATCACCATGCAAGAATGCAGTCTTAACATCAAGTTGTTCAATCTCAAGGTTCAAACTCGCAGCTAGCCCAAGTACAACCCGAATGGAACTCATCTTCACAACTGGAGAAAAAATCTTATCAAAGTCAATACCCGCTTTCTGTGCGAAGCCTTTAACCACCAAACGAGCTTTGTACCTCACTAGCTTGTTACCATCTTTCTTCAACTTGAAAACCCACTTGTTCTTAAGTAGCCTTTTACCTTTTGGAAGCTCAACCAACTCATAGGTGCCATTTTTCTGCAAAGAATCCATTTCTTCTTGCATTACTTCCAACCATCGTTGCTTATCTGAAGTAGACTGCACATCACGGAAGCTTTCTGGCTCCCCATCATCAATAAGCAAAAGATACTGAGAACTAGGATACTTAGTGGATGGAATATGCCCCCTGGTCGATCTCTGAAGCTAAGGCTCAGTGTTCTCAGGTAGGGGTGGTTGCTCCCCCTGCTCAATACCCACTGCATCCGGTTGTGCAATGTCATCATCACCATCCAACTCATCATTACCTATAGCTGGCTCATCTGTACCAAGTTCTGTATCTTGTTCATTTCCACCATCTGTGGCTCTCCTTGGTGGAACTGTTGTCGGTATCACATCATCATGAACAACCTAAGAAGTCTTTTCCTTCTTCTCAAAATCAGCTATGGTCTCATGTTCATGAAAGACAACATCCCTGCTTCTAACAATATTTTTCTTTTCTGGATCCCAAAACCTATAACCAAACTCCTCACCACCATAGCCAACAAAGATACAAGGAGTGGCTTTACTATCAAGTTTTGATCTTTGTTCCTTAGGCACATGCAAGAAAGCCTTGCATCCAAATACCTTCAAATGAGCATATGAAGGATCTTTACCTGACCATACTTTCTCCGGTATGTCAAAGCATAAAGGAGCCGATGGAGACCTGTTGATTAGGTAGCAAGCAACCTTGACTACTTCACCCCAAAATACCTTAGGCAATTTAGCCATCCTAAGAATGCATCTCACTCTCTCCGCAATGGTGCGATTCATCCTTTCAACTACACCATTATGTTGGGGTGTTCCAGGTTCTGTCAATTCATGCCTAATCCCATGCTTTGAACAATATGCAACAAAGTCATTGGATGTGTACTCACCACCATTATCTGTCCGAATACACTTCAAGGGTAAACCTGTTTCCCTTTCAACCATGGCATGGAATTTCTGAAACACCTGTAGTACCTGGCTTTTATATCTCACACAAAACACCCAAGTTTTTCGTGAAGCATCATCAATAAAAGTAACAAAGTATCTATTACCACCTAAAGACTCCACCTCCATGGGACCACAAACATCAGAATGAATCAATTCCAATCTATTTTCTTTCCTAGTAGCAGGTATACAGAAAGAAACTCTACGATGGTTACCAAAAAAACAATGATCACAAGAGTTAACAGTCAAACCTTTACCTTTGGCTGAGGGTATAGGAATGAGGGACTGTCTCGCCAAAAGCAGCAACCCTTTCTCACTCAAGTGTGCTAGCCTGTTATGCCACAAATTTGGTGAAGCATCATCTTCCACTGCATTGACATTGTTTCCACAATGTTTCAACCAAGTCTTGTACATAGTGCAACATAAACTTCCCTTTGCAACTAGTAAAGACCCATCAAAAAGCTTCCACTATCCATCCTTTTACCGACTCTCATATCTTTCCTTATCGAGGACATTAATTGCAAGCAAGTTCATCCTCAAATCTGGAATGTGTCTCACATTCTTCAAAGTCAATGTGCAACCAGTACTAGTCTGAACAACAATGTCACCGATCCCCACAATCTGCGACACACTCTTGTTTCACATTCTGGTTTCAGCAAAGTCTCATGCTTTGTAGGTTGTAAACAACTCCCTTTTGGGAACACAATGATATGCCGCGCCTGTGTCAACAATCCACTCAATAGAAATATCAGCTACATGGTTACAATCACCATGTCCACAAATCAATGACATTGTCTCCTCATCACAACTACAGTCACATTGCTTTCTTCCTCTAAATTCTTCTTACTTTTTCCATCTTTCCATTCTAGCTTCAAGAGCTTGCAGTTTCGCTTGAAGTGACCAACTTTACCACAGTGATAATACTTCACTGGTTCCCTAGACTTGGATCGGTTCTTAGACTTACTCCGACCCCTGGAGCCTTGACCTTTTTCCCTGGATCTTCCCCTGTTCTCTGTGACAAGTGCTTGATTAGACCCAGATTCTCTATTGGTTCGCCTTGCTTCTTCATTCAACAAAGCATCCTTTGCCATCTCCATAGTTACTTTCTTGTCAGGAGCAGAGTTAGTAACCGTGACAACTAACATATCCCAACTCTCCGGCATAGAACCCAATAGAAACAAAGCATTTACTTATTCACGAAGGTCAATCTTGATAGTCAACAACAAATTTAACATCCTCTGGTAGTCACTCAAGTACTCGGCCATTGATTGTACCTCTTTATACTTCATATTGGAAAGCTTTCTGACTCCAAAAGCCTTGTTCATGGGGCTTTTCCTCTCATACAATGCAGCCAATTTTTCCCAAGCAGCATGAGCACTTTTCTCTTGCGCCACATGGTGAAAGACACTAATGTCAACCCATTTTCTTATTGTGCCCAACGTTTTCCTGTCAAGTTTTTTCCAATCATCATTTGACGTATCTTTTGGTTTACTCGAATCACCCAATACCGGATCATACAAGTCCTTGCAGTATAGATGATCCTCCATCATCGGTTTCCAAATATTATAATTTGTAGCTGTTAGTTTCATCATGGAACCACTATCACTCTCCATGAGTCAAAGCTTTACCTAGCTCTGATACCAGTTGTCGAGAGGCCCTGTACTATAATATACACATGCGGAAGCAAACAAATACCAATTCCACAGATAACAAACCAACAACAATATCCAAACCAATGATCCAAAGCAGTTAAAATAATTAACCAATCCACCAAGGAGATATATCTCAACCAAGCAAGCAGAAATCCAAACTAGCAACAATTAAAGAAAAAATAAAGAACACCAAATTTACGTGGAAAACCCTTCAGTGTGAAGGGAAAAACCACGGGGCAAAACCGGATAAAAATCCACTATGAGAAAATAAGTGATTACAATAGTTCAAGTCTAAGCTAATTGCCCAAAGCCTTAACACCAACAAATTGGAACTAAAAATACAAGGATTACCTCTTTGGATCACCAAGAAATCAATCCCAAAGAAAACCAATTTGTTGCCCTTATTTCTCACCCTTACTCTCTCTATGGAGTAAGAACAAAACCCCTTACAAGCTTCTTGTAAGAATTAAAGCTTCACCTTTCACCAAGTGTCGTCGCTCCCTTGCCAAATCGCAAAGTAATCTCGCGCCGCTCACTATCGCAATTGACAAATTGCTGCTGCTTTTAATCTCACGAATTGATTTCCCAATCTCAATTCTTGTGCCACCGCTTTTGCTTTCAATTGCAACTGAAATTGGTTTCACCAATTTCAATTTATATAGCTAAAGCCGAAGTCGGCTTAGAAACCAAAAACCCTTTTTACTTAGGTTTTATTCCTAGCCATTAGATCTTAGGCTGATAAACAAATCTTGGCCATTAAAATTCATTAAGCCACATGGGCCTTCATGAGCCCAAAGATATGAGTTGGACGCCAACGGGCTATAAGTCCAACATAGCTAGTCCCCGAGTGTCATAAACTAGACAACCTCCTTCCCATAAAACCTGAGTAGTACGATTAATCTCAGTCTTGGCCATCATGGAATCACTCTCAACCAAACAATGTATAAGACCCCTGCTAAAGGCAACTTGCAAGCCATAGTGAATAGCTAGTACTTCTGAGAAAGTCTGTAACATGGTCACAAGAAGACGTGGCAGCAAACAAAATAGCCCCAGTAGAATCCTTGCCGACCACACCCAAACCTGCAACACCAGTATCCATCGAGAATGCCGCATCGATATTTATCTAGAAAAACCCTCGGGTGGAGCATGCCAAATTGGACTCGCTACCATGCCTGCATATTCAGCTAATGTATTCGATGCCTCAATCATTAATTGCAAGAAGGTATTCCCACTGACAACAAGGGAAGTCGGGGTGGAGCAAGTCTGCTCATGGAGGCACTTATTACGGTTCCTCCAAATGAGTCAAAGTATGTAAAAAACCCTCTCCACAGACCTCAACTGTCTTGCCTTAAGAAAGAGGCAGTCCCAAAAATCCTCCCTATCCTCCAACTCCCCTAAGAGATCAAGTAGCCAAGGACAAGCCAGCTCCCATACTGCTCGACTAAACTGACATCCAAAGAAAGCATGATAAAGAGTCTCCGTATGAACTCCACAAACATCACAGATCAAGTCCAATTGAACTCCCTTTTGATGCAAAACAGATTTAACATGCAGAATACACCAAACCAAGCGCCACAAGAAGTACTTAACCTTTGGGAGAACACAAGATGACCAAAGTATTTTCCACATAAGCAGCCTCAATTTACATCAGAATCCTCTCTACCCAGAATATTTCTAGCAATAAAATAACCTGCTTTCATCGTGTACATACCATTGGGAAAATGATTCCAAATCAATGTGTTTGCCAAAAAAGAGCACGACAAAGGTATGCACATAATGCGTGTACTATCCTTAAGGACAAACAAATCATTGAGAGTGTCAACTCGCCAAGCCATATTCTCATGATCAATAAGATAAAAAACATGCAGGGTGGGATCCATAACAATACCAACACGAGGAGTTGCATGGAAAAGAGGTGGATTCTTTAGCCACCTATCTCCCTATACTCTAACATTGCTCCTATCCCCAATTCGCCAATGAGTCCCAACCTCTAAAACAGCCTGTCCTGATAAGAGACTACGCCAAATAAAAGAGGGATTATTGCCAAGTGATGCCTGCATAAAAGACTTGCCCCAAAAGTGCTTAGCTCGCAGTACTCCAAAGCATAAAGAATCAGGATTATGTACCAATCTCCAACACAGTTTCGCTAACATGGCCATATCAAAGGCCTTAAAATCTCGAAAACCCAAACCGCCATCCAGTTTAGAAATGCACAAAGACTCCCAACATTTCCAATGGATACGATTTCGATCAGAATTATCACCCCACCAAAATTTTGCAATCAACATATCCAACTCATGTAAAAAGGTTTTCAGAAATTTAAAGACATTCATAAGATAAAGGGGCATAACTTGAGCAACAACTTGAATAAAAACTGCCTTGCCAGCAATAGACAATAGCTTACCCCTCCAACTCTGCATTCTACGCCACATTTTGTCTTTGATCAACTGAAGTTCTCTATTCTTGGAGCGACCAATCATAATAGGAAGCCCAAGATATTTGTCTCTCTCCATAATACGCCTTACACCAAGTCTATTCATAATGTCCTCCCTGAGTCTGGTGGGAGTATTGCTACTAAATATTAAAGCAGACTTGTCAATATTGACTTGCTGACCAGATGCCAGCTCAAACCTATGTAATATATCTATGATCTCATCAAACTCACATAAACTAGCCCGAAGGAATAAGAGGCTATCATCAGCAAAGAATAGGTGGGATACCTGAGGAGCAGAACGGTTCAACACAATACCTTGAATGGAGCCAGTCATTTCTGCATCTCTGAGTAAACAGGAAAAACCCCCAATGCAAAGTAAGAAAAGATACAAAGAAAGAGGATCTCCTTGGCGGATTCCTCTCGTCGGCACAAGCCTACCACATGGGTTACCATTAACCACAACCGAGTATGTAACTGAATGCACACAAGTCATTATACGAGAAATCCAATCCTCCGAAAACCCCATTTCCGCAATACCCCTTCCAAAAACGCCCATTCCACTCTGTCATATGCTTTACTGAGGTCAAGCTTCAAAGCCATATGCTTTCTCCGCCCCGTCTTCTTATTTTGCATGAAATGAACCATTTCAAATGCAATAATGGCATTGTCAAAAATCATACTATCCGAGACAAAAGCGCTCTGGTTTTCACCAATAATCCGTGGCAGAACAGATTTAAGCCTATTGGTAAGAGCCTTCGTAACAATTTTGGTAATGACATTATAAAGACTAATAGGCCGAAATTCCTTCACTGTACTATGAGACTCAACCTTCGGAATTAGAACAATATTGGTATGGTTAATATCAGGTAATAACCCACCATGGTTGAGAAAAGACAATGCCATGTTAGAAACATCATCCCCAACAACACTCCAAAATTTCTGAAAGAACATTAGAGACATCCCATCAGGCCCCGGAGATTTCCCTGGATTCATTTGAAATGCAGCTATGCGAATCTCTTCCTTAGTAAAAGGACTATCCAACACATCCTTCATATAATCAGTAATCCTCCTCTCCATATGATTTACAACAGAAACAATGTCAGTTGGGGAAGGATTAGAAGAGTAAAAAATATAACAATAATAATCCAAAATCACCTGCTCAATTTCTTAAGTCTCGGAATGCCAGACACCATTATCATCTCGAATTCCAGTAACTAAATTCTGCTTGTTCCGAGTAGAAGCCACAGCATGGAAAAAACTCGTATTCTTATCACCTTCCTTCAACCAAAGTGCTCTCGATCTCTAACGCCACATAACCTCTTCTTATTGATAAAGATTATTAAGATCCTGTTGACACTGCTCCAAAGAAGAAAAATCCCCTCCATTCTGACCAACTTCATATAATCTCTCCAATTCTTTTTTCTTCTTCCGAATAGTATGTTTCACACTCCCCAAAACATCTTTGTCCCACTGTTGCAATTTCTCCCCACAAGCTAGCAGTTTCGAACCAATGTCCAATCCCAAACCCGAGGACTAAGCTTCGTCTACAAGAACCCGCACTCCATCGTAGGATAACCACATATGTTCAAATCGAAACTGTCTTGTGCATTGATGATCCAAAACAGGCTGATCACTAACATAAATAACTAAGGGAAGATGATCCGAGACCGACGTGATTAGGTGCTCTTCAAACGAACATGGGAAACTATCTCTCCAATTCTCAGTATTAAACAACGATCGAGCCTCTCATATACCATCTCACCATTCTGCCTCCTTCGCCCTGTCAATCGTGGTCCCTGAATTGGTAATTCATGGAAGCCACATTCAGCAATTACATTACGGAACGCTTCCATCTGCCAAGAAGGTCTAAGAGCATCTCCCCCCCCCCCCCCACTTTCTCCATATTTGAAACTATTTCATTGAAACCGTCGGCGAAAAGCCATGTCAAATAAGAATTGTTCCGAAGAGAGGCAAGTAATTGCCAAAATTGAGACCGCAAACTCGTCTCCGGTTTCCCACAGAAGCCTGTGAAACGCCATGCATCTGCACCATCTTTTTCAACTTGAATATCAATGTGGGAAGAAGAAAAAGACCTCAGAGATAAGGAAACATCATTACACCACAAGAAAGCCAATCCACATGCGCGTCCAACACTATCTACATCAAAACATTGATCAAATCCAGTTTAAATCGTAACCAATCCATTTCTGAACTCTTACGCTTTATCTTAGAAAGAAACAAAAAACGAGGCCTCTTTTGTTTGACCAAGTTGGCCAAGATATGAACTGACCGGGTCGCCCCCAACCCCCGACAGTTCCAAGCTAAGATATTCATGGATCTTGGCAAGGGTGGTTCACATCCTCCACCCTCGCCATATTAGCCAAAGAATGTTGATGTTTATTGAAGGAATTTGTTCATAAGTGGACAATTATGAAAAGACATATTTGTCTATAAAAAGTATCTTTATGACATAATTATTCATAAAGTTATGTCTATTTGGAAAGACATGTATTGATCATAAAGTTATGTCTATATGAAAAGACATGTATATTGATCAAGTATATAAAGAGTCTTTCACATAAACATTTTAGAGACACAACCGATAATTCTAGTTCTCTCTAAATGTTCTCAGGTGGCTTTGTTGTATCCCAAATACGACTTGTCTAAAATAGTTAGGCAATATTGTATTTGAAAAAACTTGGCGCCTCAAAGTCTTGTTTCAATATTTTCTTAATTTAGAAATTTTCCAACAATTCAAATACAATAATCCTTCAACTAATGAAACGACTTTGAGGACATGATGCGAAGTCACTCGTTTAAAGAAAATGATTGATGGAAACTCGCAAGAAAATCATTGATGATCATGAAGAATTAATTGACAATGGAAGGCATCTTTACACATAAAAGAGATAAGTCTGTACATTTGCTTTAAACTCCATTTCTGGTACGTTCATTTATGAAAAAATCCTTAGTGTTTTTTCACAATTTGACTTTGCTTCTTCAATGGATTACATTAGTTTTTTATTCAAATTATTTTTAGAATGATCCTATGGAACTTTAAGGTTCTCATAGAAGCCTTAGGATCAGCCTTTTAATTGGATGCAACACAAGGGTCATAACTCTTGATAAGGGCTGTGGTAAAGATAATTGATGACCGATGTGTCATAGTATGTAGTCTAAGTAATCCATGATAAAGGGTGTTCCTCTATACTTGAAAAGGAACGAACATCCACGTTAGCTTATTATTAATTATATATGATTATTTTGATGTTTATTTCTCCTTTGCAAATATTTGCTTGTAAGAAATAAATATGATGTGAGATAACTTCAAATTGATTAAAGAAGTTATATAATTTCCATTTGTCCAAATGTTTTGAGAATTAATTCGTGCAAATCGTGATATGAGGCTTTTGAGCACAAGCTTTATAGCATTGTGTGATTATATATGGAATTTAAAATTATTCTTGAAGCATGAATTATGGTGGTGATGGAAATTGTCCATATTATAAATGATTTATTTGTTTCACGAGTTCGTGATTGGGCACAAGCTTAGCATTGTGTTATATGGGAGTTATGATTATTTTATCATAAAGTGAATTATTGGCGTACAATCTCATATAAATTGAGATGTTATATTTTATTTTGAGACTATGATCTTTATACGAATAAGGGTATAAAATGGGTCTCAAATGGTAGCGATGATTATAGTTTTTCATTTATGGCTACTTGGATTCAATTTTATTGTGATCTTTATTTTTGAAATAAAGAGACTTCAAACAATTGGATGTGTGATTTCACCTAGTGTGAGTGTACCTAGTGTGAGTGTGTTGGTTTCTTAAAGAAACAAAAGAGTTCCACTATATGTAATAAGAGTAAATATAATCTTACTTTGTGTAAATTATACAAAAAGAGCGTAGTAATAAAATTCAATAAATGACTTTATGTATTTTTCTTTTGGAAATTATCCATTTGTGCTACAAGAAAATTTTGATGGATATGATTAAGGAAATAGATTGATGTGAAAGTAAACAATGAGTACAGTGTTGTGGCCACAACCAATGCCAACTATTTCCTTGGATCATGAATGTTTAAAGCATATTTTTTTTTGGTGAAAATGTTTAAAGCATATTAGTAATATGCATAAATGTATAAAGTTTGGAATTGATAAATCCATATGATTTTGTTAGAGAATAAATCTCTAATGGAACGATTACTATCTCCTACATAAAGTCAGCAAAGAATTTGTCGGATCCGT
The DNA here is from genome assembly GCA_001974825.2 of Corchorus olitorius. Classification (NCBI taxonomy): domain Eukaryota; kingdom Viridiplantae; phylum Streptophyta; class Magnoliopsida; order Malvales; family Malvaceae; genus Corchorus; species Corchorus olitorius. The sequence continues at coordinate 39,393 of AWUE01024319.1, forward strand.
TAAGTAAGGCATTGCCTAGAGATAAGGCATGTGGGAGACTATTAGTAGTATGGGACTTAAATATAACCCTTAGACACCAATAATGGGAACCCAACCGCGCTTGACCAAACCGTTTATAGACTGAGGTTCAATGGGTAATAACAAGTTATTGGAATGTTTGGTTCAGAGTGCTAACTATGTCCCATACTAAATAGAAGTTGTTAGTACTAATGTGATAAGAGAGGATGAGTTATTAAACTCTTAATGGAGCTATAAGAGGTTGTTAGGAATAAATCAACAACAAGTGACTCCACCTATATGAATATGAAGTGGTGCCGCTTCAACAAGAGTATGAAATGGTTTTACTCTTGTACATATTCATAGAAAATGGATCGCTAGCACAGGGCCAGTCATAGTGCTAGAAGCAAATAAGAAATCTGGTTAGAAGAAAATAAGTATAATGTGTGTGGTGTTTTCGATCCTAGACGAAATGAGTCATGGTTTAATCCTAGGACACCATGTACTTCGTTAGCGTCCTGAAATGCTTATACTAATTGAAGGTTTAATCTTTATATGACACCTTGTATGCACTATGCTTATAGTGAATTATGGTTTATTCGAGTAAACAAACTAGTGGGGGAATTAGTTTGTAAATACTTGGATTGGTAAAGTTCAAAACACCAACATTCCAAAATAGTGGGGATTGTTGGATATTTTTTGAATGTTGATGTTTATTGAAGGCATTTGTTCATAAGTGGACAATTATGAAAAGACATATTTGTCTATAAAAAGTATCTTTATGACATGATTATTCATAAAGTTATGTCTATTTGGAAAAACATGTATTGATCATAAAGTTATGTCTATATGAAAAGACATGTATGTTGATCAAGTATATAAAGAGTCTTTCACATAAACATTTTAGAGACACAACCAATAGTTCTAGTTCTCTCTGAATGTTCTCATGTGGCTTTGTTGTATCCCAAATACGACTTGTCTAAAATAGTTAGACAATATTGTATTTGAGAAAGCTTAGCGCCTCAAAGTCTTGTTTCAATATTTTCTTAATTTAGAAATTTTCCAACACATTTTCCTCCCTCAAAAGAAAATCAGGATTGATTCACAGAAAGAAAAAACAAAACCTTGCACAAAGGCAAGACAAACACTCTCACCAGAGAAAAAAGTCTAGGAGTCCTCCAACTAGCTTACTTTACCTTCATGAAGAATTAATAATAACTGGATAATTATTTGATATACCGGCGGCGTAAATTTTGGACTCCATAAACGGGTTGTGGAGTTGACATATGTCCATTTTCTGAATTAGTTAAAATTTAAATATTTCAATCTACCCTAAGGGACACATGTCACCCTTCAAGACCCGCTTGTGCAATCTTCTAAACTCCACTGACGGTATATTATATATAAACCCATTATAACTAGAATAATTCGTGAAAAAAAAAAAACTAGTATAAATCGAAACTTGGCTGCAGGCCTATTTTAATTTTTAAGGGCTTCTTTTTTCTTTTTGGTGGGCGTGGGGGATCTTTATAGTGGTTCAATCCCAAAGTTAAACTCAAATTTTCAATGGACCAAGATTGTATGGCCCAAGATTGTATATTATAGAATCCATTTAGATGTTTCGGCTTAGATTAATATTAATTATATTAATAAAATATTAATAAATAAATAGTAAATAAAATATTGTTTGAAAATTGGATGGTCCGGCAAAAAAAAAAAGAAATTTTGGATGGTAAAAAATTTATGAAAAACTATAGTAGAAATTGTTCAAGAAGTATCCTTGGTTAGATAAATAATTAAAAGATCTAAAAATTTCTTCTTATCCATGGGATTATTTTTCAAGGAATCGTAATGAGTAATGAAGAAAATATAAATTTGAACAAAAAAAGAAGAAGAAAATATAGAAAATGAAAAAAAAAGAATGAAAAAATATTTTAAAAAAAATGAAATAAGGAGTAATTTCAAAAAGGACCAACAAGTAAAATAAAAGAACATAGAAAATTTGTGATGTAGCACTCAATAATAAATAAATAAAATTATTAAATAAATATTCATAATTTGCAAAATGGTTAAATTTTTTTAAAAAGTTTCCCTTCTGCAATTTATGTGACATATTATGGGTGGATCGATCTTTAACTCTATTGCTCTTAAAAAAGTGAAAGATATATAGGATATTATTATACCTTAAAGAAATAATTATAAGCATGAACAAAAAGACAGGGTGATTACATTGATTGGCAATGCCGACCATACTTGTTTTAACAGGTTTGGTAAAGCTATGTGGACGAAAACGATGTCAGAGGCTAGAGGGCCATCCACTTCTACCTGATTGAAAAAACACCCAACATTGCCCACCTTGAAAGTGACGGTCTATATATACGGATTCTTAATTGCCGTCCACTCTGAAATCTAATTAAATACATTTCTCTGTTTAATTGTGAACCCTTATTTTCATCGGTTGAGATATAACTAGTTATTATATTTGGATTGGTTCGGTAGCCGAATTGGTTGATTCGGGATTTAAATCAGGTTGTGATAATTGGATCATTTTTGTAATTGACTCGTTGTGTATCAAAAAACATATTAACCATTGATCTAGGTTAATAGATATTGGATCAGTTTGAGTTAATCGGGTCAATTATGAATATTTTTACAAATTTTTATACAATGTAAATTTTAGATTACACTAGCGGTTTAAAAAGTTAACATATTTTTATATATAAAAAAAAATATGCCCACTTTCTTAATTAATTTTATTTTTAAAATGTAAAACTATTCTCTAAATGACACATATCAATTTGGTGCAAAAGAAAAAAAGACACATACTCTAACTTCGCATGTGTAAATTGCTAAACTTCCCTCGCATCACATTTTATTGTATTATATTAATCTAACATTGCTTAAGGGTCGAGAATAACCTAGCATACTAGGCTTTATTCGCATTTAGATTTTATTGGTCGGTTCCAAATTTAATAAAACGTGTGGTTTTATTTTAAAACAATAGTCAACAATCCTATGATATAGCCATCATCTAAATTGTGAAGGAACCAAACATTTGGTTAAACAAGGAAAAGAAACATCTTACACCTTAATATTGATTGTCTCTAGTTATATAGTTTCACGATAAATTTACCAACGGTACAAATTAAAATTTCGTCGTTGAAAAGAGTCATTTCTAGGTTCGGGCTACCTTCTTTTCGCTGAGATGCTTTCCTATGGTTTCTGCCATAATTTCCAATGGCTTAGTATTCACATGGGAAGCAAGTTCCGCTAGCTTGTCATCAATTTCATACTCAACAGATGACCTAATGATCGACGACTCAGAATCTTTCTCTATGATCTCCAGTCGAATTCGGTAAGAATCAAATCCTAGATCTTTATATCCTCCTTCAACGAGTTCAGTTTCTTTAACTCGAGCTTCATCATCATTTTTTATGAACTTTTCTATCATATAACCACTTCCAGGACTTCCTACAAGGAAATTTTCAATTGGGGCGAAAAGAATCAGTAACAAAAAAAAATCGTTACTATAGTGAAAAGCATAGTTTAATTTCCGTCACATATAGTTGAAGATTAATCTAGTAGTTAGTACCTGGTGGAAATGTGAGTTTGACAAGAGTACCAACGCCTCCATCACCTTCAACGACTTCAACTCTTCCAATAACATCGGGAAGAAGCTTGTCAACAAGCTTTCCGAGCTCGAGACCACTATAAGCTTCCCACACGGCAGCGGCTGGCACGGCAACCGGAGTATCTTGAGTGATATGGCCGTGCATTGTTTTGTTGCTCTTACTATTTTCTTTGTATACAAACTGGCTTGAGAACCCTTGATTTGTTGATTTGACTCCTTGCGGCCGGTTCTTCAATATATAGCCTTCATTTGTGTCAATAACAATGACATTATATATTAACATATATACAACCTGTGAATGTTTGATTTGTTGCCTTTCCAATTAAGTATATTTCACCGGCCACTCAATTTGTAATTTTCTTGACGGCATCTAACATATGGTCCCCAAGAAAAAATCCCTTTTCCAAATTAAGAGTATATACTGTCTTAATTAATTTTTTTGGCCAAAAATAACTTATATAGTATTTAAAAAAAATGGCACCAAAAAAAGGAAGGTCAATATCGCTATAGTTAATTAATTGTGAAAATTTTATCAAGATGGCCTGTAAACCTATATTTTATCTTTTTCAAATTAAAAAAAGATATATATTTTTTACCCTTCAATAATATTGTGCCGCGTAGGATATTATTGGATACTCTCATGGTTTTTTTTTCCCTAAACTGCATAACACTAGACTATTTCTAAGTTTAAGAACATAAATCCAACATCTTCAAATGTCACCCCAATCTCCATCAACTATTCCAATTTCTATTATAATATATATGTAATACCGTTAAAATATTTGTGATGTTGAAAATTTATTTTTAAGAATTGGAGAAATAAAGGAAGTGAGATTCAAATTAATTTATATAGAAAAGTTTTGAAATTAAATTGAAACGGGACTTAAGAATTTAGAAAGAGAGTATTTAGGATAAAATTGAGAGGGGTTTCAAATTTACAAGGAGTGAAGCACAAATTTACCAATGAAGTTATTTAAAAGGCTTCATTTCTATTTCCTTTCTCTTCTCCACGTCTCTTGCTCATAATTTATCTTGTATTGGCCGAACCTCTCTACTCCTCTCTCTCCACAATTCCTTCATCAAATCAAGAAGAAACCCAACATGCAATCATGGAGGAATATTCCCCACACCAAATGCTTTGTAATCATGGGTTAAGTCTTGAAACTTGCTTTGGAGTTTATGGGCTTTCCAATGATTAAAGGTAAGTGGAAGTTTTATGAGTTGAAATTTGTGTTTTGAAGATGTGAGTTAAATAAATTTTAATCTTGATTGTGCATTGGAGGTGAAAACATGGGTAGCACAATGGAGGACGTTGGAAGGAAGAGGAGAATGAAATAATTATTTGGATAAGTTGGTTTCTTTGAATTGAGGTAGATTAATGTTTTTGAAGCTTGAAAATTTCATAATTGTATAATTAGGAGTTGTTAGGGAGATAATAAAGCATAAATATGCTTTAATATGTCTTTGGAGAAGCAAAAATTTGGCCAAAATGGCTTGTTTCAGCCTCGCCAGAATCCTGAAAAAATCCAGATTCCGACAGCCAGCAGCCCAGACCAGGCCAGCCTGGCGGGCCTGGTGCACGCTGGGCCAGCTTTCGCGCGAGCTTGGCGCGCTTTGGTCCAGCAGGCGCGGGCCTGAGCAGCCTGGCCTGCTTGGGCCCAAGAAGAGGAAAAAAAGAGAGAAAAAGAATGGGCTTAGGCCCAATGTTTTTGAAATAAAGGAAAAAATGGAAAATAAGAAAATAAGAAAAGAGCAGAAAAAAAAATAAACGAAGAATTGTGAACTTAAAAGTGAAATTGGATTTAATAAATTTAGAGTTCGAATTACCATTTTACCCTCATTTTGTTAAATTACTAAAATACCCTTAGAAAAGGGACTCGAAGAATTTCATTACATCGGTCAAGTAAGAGTTTAAAATATATACCGTAGTATCTATATGGGCATAAATCACTGGTTTGCCCTTGAAAAAAGTAAATTACCATTTTACCCTTAGGAGGGTAAAGTTACAGTTTTACCCTTTTAACATTGTACTGTGAATTAAAGTGTGTAGATTTCGCATATGAGTATCCTAATTGTCGATTATAATCCTGATCGGTAAAATTACAATTTTACCCCTATCATGAGAAAATTACCATTTTACCCTTGGAGGTCTATAGTGACTGTTTGACCTCGAGAAAGAGTCTTTTGAATCCGAATGGTATTCAGAACCATTGTAGATACATTTTACTCGTTTAGCCTTGGGAAATTTGTTATGTAATTTCGAGTTTGGTTTTGGTTTAAGTTTTATTTACTAAGAACCGATTTTATTACGTTTTTTTGAAAATGTTACGATCAGACGAGTGCGGTGTTGGTCGAGATTGATGGCTCTGCTCAAGATTTGGATCACGTGGGGGTGTACGAGTCCCCTGAACTGTGAGTGGGCTTTCTTCAACGGAGAATCCGTTGAGGAAATTGTTTTCATTAATGTTTTATTAATACGTTTAATAAATGATTTTTATTAAATGATTTTAGGTGCATGAGCAATTCTTGAAAATGAGCTTGAGCAGTTGGTAAGCATACGGGGACTCATGGGTTGGACGCAATCCAGGGAGTACGTATACCTTGATTTGGTGGTATACTAGCTAGTATTTGGATATGTTAGGCGGACCATTGTTATTGTGTTATGGATCCACATGGTCTGTCGGCTTCAGGCCCGACATGCAAGCTAGCCGTTGGTGTGTGCATGGGAGAGCCAAACTGGGTGTGTTGCGGCCACCATGCAATGCCGGACCCAGGCCAACGTCAGGGGGAGGGCTTGGTTTTGTGTGGATATTATGATATGACGAAAATGCCCCTGACGGTTCTGGAGGTTGACTCTGGTCAAGGTCACTTCGGATATGTTTTGATGGCTGCCCCTGATTTTAAACCGAGAACTGGATTTAAATACATAGTTTTAATATTCTTGATTGTTTTTATTCTAAACTGTTTTATAAATTGATTTGGTTGTGAGTGCACCCCATCCTCTTTTGGTTCTCTTTTGAGGGTGGCTCACTCACTGGGTATATATTTTTGTACTCACCCCACTTTCGTTGTTGTGATTTCAGGATCCTAGTGTTGAGCTTTCCTTGTTGTGCCGAGTCGGTGGCTTAGGAGATCAGCTTACTCCGTAGAGGTACTAGTCATTACGTACGGGTCCCACTAGCAGTTGTATTTGTTCTTGCTATCTTTTGTTCCTCATTTTTATATTACTTCGATTTTGGTTTTCTCTATTGACTTATGGTTTCGATTTTAAATGATGTAGCATTCTTACTACTATATATTTGTTTTTGATGTTTCCGCTTTTACTCTTATTTGCAAACTTCAGTATTTCAGATTTAATCTCAACTCTTGTTCTTGTTCTTGTTCTCGTTCTTTTTGTTTTGGTATCAACGCTTCGTGAAGCCTCGGTGTGCGTAACCGACTGACACATGTTTCGAGGTAACACGGCGATTGTCCGTGCTCGACTTTCGGGTCAGGATGTGACAATATAAGTCAAAAATTATGATGGGACTTTTAACTATTAGGGGTGTAAAATTAAGACCTGACAGCAGTCCCGATAGAACATTTTCTATATATAAGTGATTAGACATGATTCAATGGCATTGGTCTATATCATGTGCCTATATTTTTCATATAAAAATGAACTTTTTCCATGTTAGAAAACAAATAAAAATTTGAGAATGCTTGTTTCTGTGATATTTATTTATATGTAGTATGAAATTTTGATTCCACGAGGGAATTAGAAGAATGACATATAACCTTTTGTTAATCAATTGATTTTTTTTTTCATTAATGTCACTTTGTACCCTTAAGTTTATACATGCTGTCATTTTGCACCCAACTTTTTTATTTTGATCAAAACGCACCTTAAAATTGTTAGGCCCTTGATAATGTGCTAAAGGGGGGGGGGTGAATAGCACTTTTAAACAATCTATGGCAACCTCAGAACTTTTGCAAAGTTGGGTAAAAGGGTAGATGAAATAGATGAAATTTGAAGATAGAAAGATGAGAAATTGCAACACAAAGTAAAAGGAAGGTTTAGAGAAGATGAATACTCACAATTTATAGAGGTTCGGTGATCCCACACCTACATCCTCTACCTTGATCTCTCCAATCAAGGATTTTCACAAACACTTCACTAAACCGGTGAAATTCTAGCTCCACCAAACCTTTTACAAAGTGAGCTCTCCCCAAGCTCTAATCTTCAAAACAAGTTGATCCTAACTTGTTTCTACCCAAGAAAAGATGAATAAAAAAGTACAATGATCTCCAAAGATCCCAAGTACAAATTTTAGCTCAATACAAATTTTCTCTCAAAAGTTGTAGGAATGAAGAACAAAGAGAAAAAATGACTTCTTGGCTTCAATAATGATGAACAATGAATAATCTCTCTCTTGGATCACTTCAAAAGGCTTTAATGATGTGTATATATACCCTCTCACAAGTTTCTAGCCGTTGGAGCTCGTTTCTAGCCGTTGGAGCTCTTTTCTAGCCGTTATAGCACTTTTTCCACTTTTTCAAACTAGCTGTTTTTTTTGTCCTGTAGTGAGACTGACACTGTCAGAATCAGTTTTAGTCGACTAAAACTTCAGTTTGAACACCAACATTAGTCGACTGAAACTTCATGCGCTCCAATATCCTGAATTTCGAAAAGTGGCAGATTTGACAACATTTTTGGCCAGTTTTAGTTGATGAAAACTCAAACGATAACTTCATCAGATAGTCAACTAAAACTCCATTTCATTCCAATCGTTGAATACTTCGTTTCTTTGCAAATTTCTTCAAGAAGTTCTTTTTAAGTGCTTCTCCAAAAATTGTTTGTGCTCCAATTTGAGATAAAGAGATATTCTTTAAAGCCTACACACTTAATTAGACTTAATTAAATATCAAGGAGGAATGTTTTGTGATCATCAAAAATTACATGGAGTCAACAATCTCCCCCTTTTTGATGATGACAAAACACCCCTTGCAATAAAGAGTGTTAAGTCTAAATTAGTTACCTATATACAATTGCATTGTATAAGAAGAATATAAGATATGCACAAAATTAACTCATGGAAAGCTCCCCCTAAAATCATGCATAATATCAACAAAAAATGCAAGAGCTCCCCCTATATATATGCAATCCTATCCAACAATTCACTAGGTGACTATTGACTTCTAGTTCATAAACAACAAATTTAGTCACAAAGCAAATGTACATCAAAACATAATCATTAAGACTTTACACTCAACAAAATATATAAGTTCATTTGAGTTAACACAAACCCTTTAACTACACTCCCCCTATAGATATGCTCTCTTCTCCCCCTTTTTGACATCATCAAAAGAGGAATGGAAGGCATGCATTAAGGAATGCAAACACAAGACAAAACTCAATTTTATAAAATAGAGAATCTCTTCTCCTCCTTTAGCTCATAAGACAATAAAATCATTTCAAAAGCATAGGCATTTAAGAACATTCAAGCTAGCAAAACTTCTTAAGTGAAAAAAGCATCTCATTTAAAAGCATGCATAAAAGTTAGAATTATTAGGAGACTAAGAAGATGGTGGAGTTGTTTAGGAATAGACTTGATGGTATTTTCTCCATTTTCTTCATCATTCCATTCTTTACTCCCATTTCTACTTTCATCTAACATACTCTTTCAAGCTATCCTCAATCACTTTCCTTATACCAAATCACTATCATTTCTTCTTTTGAGCTCTAAAAGTACTCTCTTACATTATTTCTTGATTGCCCTTTCATTTGCTCACACTATATCCAACTATAGTACTTTTACTTCCATAAGCTCCTTGGACATTTATGTGTTTGTAATTCACAAGTCAATCTCAAGTAGATGTCTTAATCCCCTATCAACAATCAAAAACACATGCAAATCATGTATATCATTATCCACCAAGTTCTTGATTGTCAAATCATCTCTAATGAAGAATCCTCTCACCATGATGGAAAATAGGACCATAAAGATGTCCAAAAATTCAAAAGAGTCCTAAATTCAATTCATTACTCATAGATTCACATTCAAATGCTCAAGATTCTCCAATAGCATATATCAATCATTTCCACTAACTATTAACAAAGGAGTCAAATATATTTCATACCTCTCTCTTTGTAAACCAATTCAACCTTGAGGTATTCTTTCTAAGATAACATTTATCTTCCTTCTCCCTTTGTTATTTCTCAAAGAAATCCATTATCCTTAGACACATTTCTCCTTCTCCATATTTCACAATTTTCTAATATCATCTTCCCGATATTTCTCCAAAAGGTATTCCATCTTTCCATTTTCTTTGGGATAGAGAAGGCTTATTTGGTTAGTATGGGGATTTTGAAAAGAAGTTTAGTGTTTTAGGAAGATTATAAATGAATAGGATGTGTGTTCAATTTTGGTTCAAGTCTTCCTAAGTTTGATAGGATTATAAGGAATTTAAAGTGTATGATAGAACAAAAATAGGTTCAAGAGTGAATGAAGATTTGGAATATAAGCTCAATGATTTTAGTCTCTTTATCATTCTAAACAAGTGAAAACTAACTAATTAGAGTGAAGTTAATTAATAAAGTCACATTGGTTGAAACCAAGAAAACTTTGATTAATATACCTCTAAACTAATCAATTAACAATTCACAAAAATGCATGATTTTATAAAGAAAAAATCATTAAAGCTCAAACCTTGAATATCAACTAAGTGACAAGCCTAGTTGACCAAATATTTTGCTTGAAAAACATTTTAAAAACAAAAAATGCATAAACCACAAAAAGTTTTCAAGGTGCTCCTTAATAAAATAATGTGTTAACCAATTAAACTCAAAATTTTGCAAAAGTCAAGTCAAAATGAATCCATTAAGCACAATAAACATATATAAGCCCAAAAGATTATTCACATAATGAATCAAAGAATTTAGCATTTAAGATCACAAAAATTATGGAGTCAATCAATGATAAGCAATTAAAATACCATGACTACATATCATGCCAAGTTCTCTCCTTATCATTTTCAAAATCATCAAGAAATCTAAATATATTCAAAGTTCTCTAACATTAAACATGTACGAAATATTCAATCAAACTTTGAATACAACATTCAAGCACATATCTTATTCAATTATGCAAAAAATGATTTTTTACTAAAAGATCATGTGAATGCTTTGTGTATGAGTGCTAAAAGAGTATCATGAATTTTAATGAACATAGCACTTGCATATCTAGATCATTCAATTTAGATCCCAACAAGCATACACATATCATCATTGTAAGTCTACTAGACATCAAAATAAGAAAGTGAACTAGTCATACCTTTGTAAGGCTCTAGGTTCACATTCTTTCCTTTTTCATCACAATCAAGCTTTTGAAAGATGGTTCATTGAAATTGCCTCCACTCATTCCAAGCATTTTCATTATTTTCCTTTTCCAATTTGCTTAGTTGATGAAGATCACTTCCCATGTTGCTTGATTTGTAGACTAATGAAGAATCTCAATTCTTCCACCAAGTTCCTTGCATTCTTTTAATTAGCAAAATACTTGCACAAATTTTCATTAGTAGCTCAAAACACAATAAAATGAACATGCATAAAAACATTCAATGCATCAACTTTGTGAGCAATAAAGTGAACTCATTTATACCTAAAGAAGTGAATAACAACAACAAAGTTATAGAACTTGTCTTTCATGCTTATAGATAACATCTATAAATCCAAACAAGTCAACATATGATAGTTCAAGTGGCGTAGTAGCATAAATCAATCAATGGAGATTTGATTTCCCTTTTAAAAAGACATGCATTTTAAACCTTTGTGATTTAAAAAAAAAATACTTTTCTCAACATGTCTTGATCTTTTATGCCACAGCTTATAAACCATCATACATTCATTGGCTACTAAAGATGATTCATTTTAAAATCAATATCATCAAGAAATATGATACAAATATTTTCAAAACTTAGCCAATGATAACAACTTTGTTAATGCTAATATTAATCACATGGCATATATGAAAAGCAAAGCAAGCTCTATATCTATTAGCCACAAAGTTCACTAACGCTAAACATGTCATGCTTTAACCCTCTAATAAATAAAATATGCTTGATTTAAGTCATAGAAAATGTTACCAATGGTTCCAATTCCTTGGAATACACCTTTGGAGTTGTTACCAAATATTACACTTCCTCATCTTGTCCAATCAAGCTTTTCCATTAATGTTCCTTGAATAGCCTTATACAAAGCCTCATGGCTATTTCTTTTTCCGGTTGAGCTTTCAATGTTTGATCCTTTTGATGGGTCCTTGAGGGTTAGTCAAAACATGGGAACCTTTAGGTACCCATACTTTGATGGGTCCTTGAGGGTTAGTCAAAACATGGGAACCTTTAGGTACCCAAATCATCTTTGTTCTAGGATGGTTACCACCCTTATGATAGCAATCATAAGAGAGATGATCTCTCCTTCCACAATTAAAGCAATATACATGTGATGCATGATGAGAATATTCAAGAGAAGCATTTCTTCCTACATCTTTTTTCAAATTTGATTTTGATAATTCATCAATTGTAAGCTTTAGAGTTGAGTTATCAATAAGTGCCTCTTGCAAGGCTTTACTCTTACTCTCTAAATCTAGCTTCAAGACATCATAATCATTTTTTGCATGTTCTAATGCTACTTGAAGCATATTCCTATTATCAAAAACATTTTGAAAATCAATTTTAATCTTTTCAAGATCATCATTCAATGCATTGGCTTTCTTTTTCAAAACTTTGTATTTAAAAATAAGTTTATCAAATTCATCACACAAACTATCATAATCATCTTGCATATCCTTATTATCATGAATAATGGGTAAATTAGGAGTTACCTCAATTTCATCTTCTATGTCCATCAAGCAAAGATTAGCTTCCACTTTAGCTTTGGATGACTCAACCTTTGGTGTGGAGTAATCGTTCTTCAACTTCTCCCAAATTTCTTTGTCATTGGAGCATGTTGAAATTTGACCAAAATCGGATTGGCTTAGAGCACAATGAAGAACATTTATGGCCTTGAAATTTACTTGCACTTTTCGCTTTTTTTCCATTGACTATTCACTCATAGTCTTTGCAATCTTCTTTCTTCTAGTATTGGAGCTCTTTGTAGGCACAAAAGGACCATCCATAATTACATCCCATACCTCATAATCATAAGCTTTGATAAATATAGCCATTCTAGTGCTCCAAAGCTCATAATTTGTGCAATCAAACAAGGGAGGTATATCTATGGGTTGACCCTCCACTAGATGAGTATTTTGTGTTGCCATTTGGATCTTCCCCAAGGATGTTAAGCCTTAAAAGAATGGGTTAAGCTCTGATACCAATTGTTAGGCCCTTGATAATGTGCTAAAGGGGGGTGAATAGCACTTTTAAACAATCTATGGCAACCTCAAGAATTTTTGCAAAGTTGGGTAAAATGGTAGATGAAATAGATGAAATTTGAAGATAGAAAGATGAGAAATTGCAATACAAAGTAAAAGGAAGGTTTAGAGAAGATGAATACTCACAATTTATAGAGGTTTGGTGATCCCACACCTACATCCTCTACCTTGATCTCCCAAATCAAGGATTTTCATAAACACTTCACTAAACTGGTGAAATTCTAGCTTCCACCAAGCCTTTTACAAAGTGAGCTCTCCCCAAGCTCTAATCTTCAAAACAAGTTGATCCTAACTTGTTTCTACCCAAGAAAAGATGAATAAAAAAGTACAATGATCTCTCAAAGATCCCAAGTACAAATTTTAGCTCAATACAAATTTTCTCTCAAAACTAGTAGGAATGAAGAACAAAGAGAAAAAATGACTTCTTGGCTTCAATAATGATGAACAATGAATAATCTCTCTCTTGGATCACTTCAAAAGGCTTTAATGATGTGTATATATACTCTCTCACAAGTTTCTAGCCGTTGGAGCTCTTTTCTAGCCGTTATAGCACTTTTTCCACTTTTTCAAACTAGCTAGTTTTTTTGTCCTATAGTGAGACTGACACTGTCAGAATCAGTTTTAGTCGACTAAAACTTCAGTTTGAACACCAACATTAGTCGACTGAAACTTCATGCGCTCCAATATCCTGAATTTCGCAAAGTGGTAGATTTGACAACATTTTTGGCCAGTTTTAGTTGATGAAAACTCAAACGATAACTTTATCAGATAGTCAACTAAAACTCCATTTCATTCCAATCGTTGAATACTTCGTTTCTTTGCAAATTTCTTCAAGAAGTTCTTTTTAAGTGCTTCTCCAAAAATTGTTTGTGCTCCAATTTGAGATAAAAAAATATTCTTTGAAGCCTACACACTTAATTAGACTTAATTAAATATCAAGGAGGAATGTTTTGTGATCATCAAAAATTACATGGAGTCAACAAAAATTTTATTTTTGTGCCATGTTGCATCCTCTGTCCGGTAGGACAAATAGATCCGTCACGGCGTCCGAAGTGGCATGCCATGTGGACAAAAAATGACATGTGGCATTTTTAACCACGTGTCATTTTTTGGTACACATGGCATGCCACGTCGGACGCCGTGATGAAGTCGTTTGTTCTACCGTGACGGAGGATGCAAAGTGGCATAAAAATAAAACTTTAGGGTGCGTTTTGATCAAATAAAAATGTTGGGTGCAAAGTGGCAGTCCTTATAAATTAAGGATGCAAAGTGGCATTTATGCCGATTTTTTCTTTGCTACTCATAAATATATGATATTAAAATGGACTAAACAATAGAATGTATCCCTCTCATTTTTCATAATTTCACCCTGTCCATTCCAGAATTCAAACTCAGAACCTCCCACAAGAAGTTTCAAGATTTAACCACTCGTATTTTAATAAATGGTATTTCATGATTTAATAATGATATTTAAGAAATAAATAATCAATTGATCTTAATAAATGGTAGATGACCGCTTAAAGGGTTTTTTTTTTTTTTTTTTATTTACTAAAAGCATATGAAACAATTTTTCATACATAAATGATTTTGTAAAGTTTTCATTAAGTTTTGAGAGAGCAGATTAATTCTGATTTTCAAGTTTTCTGTGATATATGAGTTGCAAAATGGAGTTGGAGTTCTTTCATTTTTTTTTCTTTTGTTTTTTTGGCCGGAGAGGTTGGAGTTTTTTAGTAATCTATCTATACTATATTAAAAAGTACGATCTTTTGTAAAACTTTTGAATTACCTATTATATCCTTATTTTTCGAATATATTTATTAAATGTCATTGTTTAAACTTTTATAGTTTTATTCAATTAAAAACTCTATTTTTATGTAATTAAATCTAATATCCTTATAACTATTTAGTTTTTACAATTTTACTATTTTAATTAAAAAACTTATATATATTAGAAATTTTTAAATATACTTTTATAGTTTTACTCAACTAAAAACTCTATTTTTTATTTAATTAAATCTAATATTCTTATACCTATTTTATTTTTATCATTTTAATAGTTTAGTTAAAAAAACTTAGATATAATAGAATTTTTAAAATATATTTCTTAAATGACATTGTTTAAATTTTACAGTTTTTTTAGAAATAAACTTTTATAGTTTTTTACTAAAAACTCTATTTTTATTTGATTAAATTCAACATTTTTATAAATATTTTACTTTTACCATTTTAATTTTAAAAAATTGGATACTTTTTTGGTTGGTCTGAACCCATTTCAATTATAATATAAACTAATAAAAGTTAAAATAAGTTACCTAATTATTTTTATTTTTTTAAAACCAATTAAGTTAAAAATTTATTTAAAATTTAATTATTGTGATTGACATTTTTCTGTTTTTAGAGTATGTTTTGGTAGTTTAATGTATTGGAGTGTATAACAAGAATTTAAAGTTTTTAAAAATAAAAAGAAGAATAACATGCAATTATTTTTTTTGACTTATAAAATTAGAGGAGTTCACGCCAAAAAAAAAGAAAAATATTAGAGTCGATCGGCTGTGTTGGACGGGTTTCAGGTCATCTGGATCCAGGTCAAATGAGTCATGCAATTTTCTCAGGTCATTCGGGTTTTGGCTCATCTGGGCTCAGGTCATTCGGGTCTTGGGTCTGCTGGGTCTAGGGTTAGGCGGGTTGGGGTTTTGGCCTCAGCTACAGTTAATAGAAACTTCGAAGAATCTTTTGGCTGAACTGACACATGAACTAACTGTTCATACTCGGGTTCTAGGTCATTCGGGTTTTGGGTTTTTCGGGACTAGGACTTTGATCAATTGGGTCAGCCTTGAATTTTTTAATGTTTAATTCTTAAATTTATTTAATATCTTTATTATTCGATTTATTTTACAATCCACCATCGGTAAAGTTTACCAAATTACATATACGGGATTAAAGAGTTGACATGTGACCCTTTATATATTAAATAAATAATTAACTATGAAATGGGATATGCGTTCAAATAAATATTGGTTATATAATATCTAAATTTATGTTCTTTTTTAATAGAGAAAATTGTCAAGAAATTACTAATTAATTATTATTATTTATTCATTAGGTAAAAAAACAAATTACTAATTATAAATTTATCATGAATTATTCATATAACTGATTTAGTATTTATTCTTATAATAATTGATCATATAATGAAGTTTAGCAAATTTAATCATAATAGGTAAAATTATAACAATAATATAAATTTTATTGAATAGATGGTAATTTAGAATGGTTAAAATTATTTACTTTCTTTGGTCAAATCGGATTCGGTCAGGTTGGGCGGGTTATCGAGTTTGGATCAGGTTTTGACAGCTCTATTTATAATTAATTTCAATTATTATTTTAATTTTCTTTTAATTTAAACACAATAGGTCACGTGCAATGCACGTTGAAGCGAAGACTAGTTCTCCAAAGTGGATAGTTTGTTTGTTTGTCTGTAAACATGTTTAAGGGCCGGGCTACCCGTCCAAGCCTATACCGTCCGATATAATTGGGAGGGCTTGGACAAAAGGTTAAAGCCCGTTAGATGGGTTTGGACAAAATTTTAAGCCACGTTTACAAAATGGACTAGGCTTGGTCTTAGGCATAAAAGTCAGACCCGAGCGGGCCTGGTCCGTATGGTTAAATAATTAGATTCTTTTTCTTTGTTTTTAATTAGATTGATTATTTAAAATATTCATTAGATGTTCAAATTAATTATTTTGATAAAAAATATATAACTTAATTAAGTTTTACTATCTTAGATATAATATATATTAATAAATAAATTTTAAATAATAAATATTCCCTCCATTCCAAATTATCTATTGTTTTAGTCATATACACATATTAAGAAAACAATAAGAGCATGTTTGTTTTGATGTAATTTAATCACTTTCTATGGAAAGTATAGGATAAGAAATAACTTTAACATGTTTGGTTATTTTTTTTAGAGAAAATTTAGGGTAAGAAAGTTTAACTGACCCAAAACAAAAAATTTAGGGTAAGAAAATTTAGGGTAAGAAAGTTACTAATTTTCATAAAACAAAAAAAAGCAATTGACTATACTACCCTCTAATTGAATCCCATCTGCCGAGAAAAAAAAAAGAATCCCATCTTCTTAAAGAACATAGAAACTTGCTGAAATATTTATTAGGACTTAGGAGTGATTAGTAGTTGAAGAAGGGTATTGTTAGAAGAAAATAATTAATAATGTCTTGGAATCCTAAAATGACAGATATTGTGAAACAAAAAAATTTGCCTAAAACGACGGATAATTTGGAATAGAGGGAGTAATAAGTTAAAATAAATAAATATTATATATTTGATTACTGGATGGGAGGGCTTGGGCGGGCCTTAAACAAATTTTTTTTTAATTGGACGGGTTTGAGTATAAGTAGAGATCCGTTTAGTCTGGCCGGGTTGGATTTGGACAAGCTATACAAGTATAAATTATAGCTTGGACCCCGGCCCGGCCCGACCATGAACACCTCTATTTGTCTTTTTTTTTTAATTTATTCAATTTTCTTAATATTAAAAAAAAAATCAACTCAGTGATCTCAAAAAACAAAAGTTATTTCCTAAAAAAAAAAAAACAACTCAAAAAAAGCACCCTTCTTTGACTTCTTCCGCTCAGGTAGTTAGTAATTTAGTGCGTGGAGAAATAATTTCTAATAGATTTTGACATTTGTCGACTAGATAAATATTTTAAGATGATCCGACGATTTTCTTAGTCTTGGACGGTTAGGTTACGTCAAATATTTTCTTTGATTATCTCTATTAGATTTTCCATGATATATATAAAAAAAAAATTATTAGAAAGAACATTAATATCATACAACTTTATCTCTCACTCTTAATCAAGTTTTGGAAGATAAAATGAACTCGTTCTTACAATTCTTTCCTCAGGCTATTTCAAGGTAAGGTTTTCAATGAATAATATATTGATAATCATCATTTTCGTCATCAAAATCTTTTATCTCTTCTTGTTTGTGTGTTGTTCATCTTTTTGTTGATAGGGAAAATTATGTATAATATCCCAACTTTATCAATTAAATTAATCCCATATATTAATTAATTTTTCTCAGATATCATTTCTCTGCATTTTTTGTGTCATTTTTAAGATATTGAAATATTCCTATATATATGAATATTATTGATGATCTAATCGATCTGTTCTTTGCCATTCCAGTTTAGAGAAGAATTAATTCAGATTTGAAAACCAATATTAGAAGAGAGAAATCAAACATCATGTCATCAGCAAAGTCTCCTTGCGCGGCATGCAAGATCCTTCGCCAAAAATGCACCCAAGAATGTGTTTTGGCACCTTATTTCCCACCCGACAATCCTCAAAAATTCGCCACCGTTCACAAGGTATTCGGGAAGAGCAATGTGGCAAAGATTTTGAACGAACTCAGCGTTTCCCAACGTGAGGAGGCCGTCAACTCTTTATCTTACGAAGCCGAATATCGTCTTCGTGACCCTGTCTATGGCTGTGTTGGACTAATCTCGATCTTGCAACAAAGGCTTAAACAACTCCAATATGATCTTCACTTTGCCAAAAAAGAACTCGCCACTTTTGTTCCTCCTCATCATCAAGGTTTGCTTCCTATTTTTACACAAATGCCGCCCCCAATTCTGCCCCAAGATGTTGGGATTGGGCATTCGATTAGCCCTTCTTGTTCATCGTCTTCGGGTGCGATGCCACTTATGGGGATTTCTAGCGATCCTAACAGGTTTGAAGGGACTGGTTCGAGTTTTGATAACCCTAGTTATCAGATTCAATCACGAGATCATGATCCTCATGTTCATGGGGACCGTTCATTTAATCAAGCATTGGTTTTGCCTCAGCCACAACAAGGCCAACAGGCACATCAGAGCCAACAGCAAAGATCAGGAAGGCATGAGGATAGGAGTTTTGATTCTTGTTGAATAGGTAAACAAAATAAAAAGATAAAAGAAATCTTTTGTTTTTTTCAATGATATTGTTTTGTTTGTCAAGTTACAATCAATTACGATTTTGATTTTGTGTTTATATATCTTTTACTCTCTATTACTATTTTACTTACAACAATTCTCTTTAAGAAAAA
Source organism: Corchorus olitorius (assembly GCA_001974825.2). NCBI lineage: Eukaryota > Viridiplantae > Streptophyta > Magnoliopsida > Malvales > Malvaceae > Corchorus > Corchorus olitorius. Next base: position 58,541 of record AWUE01024319.1, read on the forward strand.
AATAGTATTGAATAATTTATTAAATGCTAGCCTAATAGTTATCGAGTAATTGATTTCCAGTCGCTAAACCTGCATGTTGTATGACGAGGGAATTATATAACATGTAAAAAAAAATTAGCCAACCAAACACCGTGAAATCAATTGTATGGAGAATATGTTGCTGAGGAACTCCTGATCAAAGGAAAACCCATCAATTGAGTAGGGAGTTAACTGGCCTGCCAAAGAAGAAATCCATTAGCGAAGGGTCTCCGTGTGTGTACGAAGGGGATCCTCCCCATTGTCTGTCAGTAGGACCCTAAGGTGTGTGAGGGTGTGTGAGGACTAGAGAGTTAGAGAGCGGATATAGATAGGTCATACTTTATGTGTAGGGGTGAAAAGTAGGCGGTTTAAACTGCCCAAATCGATCGAACCGTCAAAAATCGACCGAGATAAGGTGGTTTAGTGGTTTAATCGGCTTAGACGGTTTAAATCGCCACTGATTATGCATAATTAGTCGGTATTCGGTATAGGTATCCTAACCCGAAACCGAATTGAAACCGACCGATTATGGTATTATATGAAACATATTTATGATATATAAAAAATTTATATAAAATATATAAAATATATTTATGATATATATAAAATATGTATAAAATATATAAAATATATAAAATATATAAAATATATTTATGATATATATAAAATATATATAATAAATTATTTTTATTAGTTTTATTATTATATATTATTTTTATTATTAAAAACCGACCGAAACCGTCAAAAACTGACCGCCTCGGTTTCTTATATATATCGGTTGGTGCTCGGTATTCATATTTCCCATTTCAAAACCGACTAAAACCGATTAAATTAAATCGAAACTGACCGAACCGGCCATTTATCACCCCTATTTATGTGTATTGGGGTCCTATGTATTATAGTGTGACTTTTGGCCTTAGGTAGGCCTTTGGGTGGCAATGGGCCTTTGGGCCCTTTAATACGGGCTTAATACAATTGTCAACAAGCGTGATGGCAGTTAAAGTGACCGCGCACACAAATGTTTATGGAACTGACGAACGGGTGGACGGGCTGGGACTTTAAACTGAGGAGGTATCACTGGTTGTATAGGTGGATAGTGTCGAATGTGAGGGCATTCAATTGTTGTGTAGTTTTACCAAAAGTTTACTCTTTGGGGAGAGAATCAAATTGAAGCATGTTCGATCTAGGAGTGTGCTATTATGTTGAAACTGTGCGGTACTTGTGGGTCGAACATCTATGAATGATGGTGGATAGGCGAACTTGAATTGATAATGTGATTTATAGAGGAATGTTGAACAGAAGAGCTCAAACTAAAAATATGCTCCATTGAAGAATAATATTGAACAGGTAGTACTCAAATTGATGGTGTACTCTGTGGAGTAATGGTGAATCATTGGAGCTCGAACTATTATCTGTTCCCTGGAGAAATGCTGTGATGGGAAAGCTTGATTTGCATGATATGTGTACCGTCGCATAGAGGGGCTCGATTCTGAGCATGCGAGAGCTAGATTTGGATGTTATGTGTGCTACCAAATGAAGGAGCTCGATTTGGACATGGAAGAGCTTGGAATTTAATCTTTTCCTCCACCTCTTTTAATCTCTTAAGTTTACTTTCACACCCTGATTCTAACTTTCCTAGTGGCGTAGCCATGACTAAAATTTTTAATTAATTAATTATATAAATACTGAATAAAATTGACTGACTGAAAAATTAAATTCAAGGTTAATATAAAAATTTTGACGGGTTAACTTGACATTTGATGCCATTTGATAGCACCCAATACTATTACCTCCTCCCTTTCTACCTTCTTAAGTTTTTTTTTTTTTTTTTTTTTTTTTTTTTTTTTCCTTTTTAAGTTGTTTTATTGCTTAATTTTCTAAATGATATTTCATAGTTTTGAGGCGCCATGTATTATATATCATGTTATCTATTAGATTGTACACTAGGTTATGTGGTATAATTTGAGCCATCCACATAATATGATCTCAACTGTTAAAATGTATTTACCGATATATAGATATTATAAATTGACTAGAGAATTTTGAAACACCTACCCAGGGTAAAATAGTACGAAAAACTATAGTCCACAACAACATCTTTCTCGTAAGGAAGTCATCTATCCTAGAATAACATATATAACTCACAGTTTCTTCCAAAGCTATAGTGAAAACAATACAAATAAAAAAATATAATAATATGAAAAAATTTCAATATATAAAAAAAAACGAAAAAATGTAAATACTTGCTCTTAACTGTAGCAAGCCATTTCTTAACTCCAAATTTATTCTTATCCAGCCTCACCATTCCCTCCCTCAAAGCATATGGTTTTGATTAAGTTTGCAGAATCATGACGATTCGACCAAGAGGAAGAAACTTATAATATCGTTGTTGCTCATGATTATTTTGGCCGATACTCGACATACTGATCTGAGGGAATTGACTAAGCTATGGGGGGAATTGCCGGATAAACAAGGTTTTGCGAGGAAATATGGGTTGATAGGTTCTTTGTTCAGAGTAAATGTAGATCATGTGATGCTCAAGGCTATGATTCATTGGTGGGATCCAGCTTACAAATGCTTTGTGTTTAACGAGGTAGATATGACCCCCACTGATGGAAGAGTATAACACACTGTTGTTTCCTGGGAGGGCGATTACCCGTAAGGTTTATTGGAGGAGTTATGCTTATCAGCCACACAAGAAGCTGCCAACTATTACTGGAGTTAAGTTTGCAGAGATAAAGAATGAGATAAAGAATTTGAGTGAGAAAACAAAGGCATACCGGTTAAGTATCTTCTGGGCAAGACAAAAGAGCACTTCAAAGAGTAAAGGGGGCATAAGTTGGTAGCATTGTTGATCTATGGGTTAGTTCTTTTTCCATTAGCTTTGGGGTATGTGGATGAGATGCTAGTAGATGTGTTTGATCAGAATGAGTTTGGGTTTGAGATTGCGCCGCAGTAGTGACAGAAACAATAGATCTCTGAACTTTTGTAGACTCCAAGGGAAAGGTAGGTTTCAGGGGTGTGCGCAGCTTTTGTGCATTTGGATGAAAAGTCATATTTGTACGGTGAAGAAGGTATTCACAATGGCATCATTGCCAGGTGGTAACCCTATAGTCGAGAGTACTAAGATGGAATTGCAAGAAAAGACTATGGAAGAATGGAAGGAATGGTTTAGCATATTGAGACATCTGATGATAGATTGGATGCCGGAGTGGATGCCTGTGACTCAACCAGTTAAGTCTTGTGGAAGAGAGACTTTGGTGCTGTTAATGGGACCATTTGGAACAACTACATATGCTCCTCTATTAGTTCAGCGGCAATATGGGTCAGAACAGTTTATCCCTCCAGTACAAGGGCTGAATAGTGTTGATATTGAACATGTGGGAGAGGAAGCAAGCACTGAAGTCAGGTGTTTGGCTTAGAAATGGAAAGACTCAAAATGGGATTATGTGTGATCAGACCAAAATCATACACCTTTTTATTAGTTTTTTCATATGCTTTTTGAGTGTTTTATGCTTGATTATGCCTTATATTGGTTATAATTGTGTTCATAGGTGTTGACAAGAAGAAAAGTGCAAAATCATCAATTTTGTACCTTTATAGAGCCTTTTTGGATGATTTATGGCACAAATATTTTCCAAGGAAGATTTGGATGAAGAATGGAGCCATCATGTTCGTGATTGAAGAGCTTGAAGAGTCAATTTTATGCTTATCAAAGTCATAAAGTTGATTACTTGGTGTTTTCAAGGCAATGGAGCAAAGACAAGTTCAAGGCAGAAGACATGTCAAGGTGATGAGCTAAGACACAGCCCATCTGGGTGATCAGGCGAAACACATGGGTCTTCAGATAAACCATGTGGGCACCCAGCTGGAGTCGTGACACTGCCCACCTGGGTTCTCAAGCAAACCACATGGGTGCTCAAGGCAACCATGTGGGCGCCCAGGTGGAGTCGGGGTCCTTGTCCCGCGCTCGCCCAGCAGCCAACGTCGACACTCCCATGTCACTTCCTCTTGAAGCTACTTCAATACTTTCCAGATTTGGCAACAGTTCGGGAAAAACAGCCATAACTTTTGATCCAGAACTCCAAATGAGGCGTATGAAGATGCGTTGGAAAGCTAACTCCAAGAGCTAAAACTTTCATGTTTTGGTCGAAGCCCATATTTGACGTTTGCATGGACGAAAATGCCCCTGAAGTCTGCGGACAGAATCTAATTTGGGCCTGACTTGCGTTTTTGATCAATTGAGCCCATATAATCTATTTGGGTCAGCTTGACGATATGAAGAACAGTCCAGAACGTCCCTAAGGTTAGTTTAAGTTAGCTATAACTCTAAATTAAACCCTAGGCAGCCCCCTATATAAACCCTCTTATCCTAGAAACCCGAGATACATAGAATAGATTTTCTCTCAACTTATACAATCTGCGGTTTTAAAGAGGAGGCTGATGCCTCCCTCTTCTCTTCTTATTTTCGTTGTAAGTTTTCCACCTTTCATGGATTGGAAACAATCCATGAGTAGGTAAACTCTTATACTTCTTTTCCTTAGGTATTTTTGATCAATGAATCTATGGTGAGACTTTTGTTCTTAATAATTTGATTTTTCTGTTTGAATATGTTTCTTATCCCTATGCTTCATCTTATGTGTTCATATTTTGATTGATTTGGTGCGCAACTTATCTTGAGATTTATGAATGCTATAGTTAGATTCAAGTTGGCTTGAGTCAAGCTAATGTTGGTCCAAGTGACAATTGTTAATTCTAGGAGTCCTAGGTTCAATGGGATTATCAAACCTTGTTGAAGTCTATAGGCCGAGATGGTAATAGATGTAGATGAGTTTGGTATTGATTTATCATGCATGTGGAAAAGAATAATCTTAATGCTTATTGTAGGAAGGGCTGGAACCCGGATCAGAATATTAGAGGTTAGTTTTAGCGAGATGCGGACTAATCTTATTAGCATGTTGGAATTAGCATTACGTCTTGTCCCTATACCAATTATTCAAGTGGAGTTGTTTAAGATCTTAAGAGGATTACTTTATTCCAATGAAAATTGATGTCTACGTCTTAGGCTATATATCGATTTGGGATAATTTATGATTCTTAATTGATTGCAATTTAAGTCAAATCCATGTCTTGTGTCCATGATCCATGATTTATTAGATCAAAATAATTACCTAAAGGAGAAGAAGTATGTTTTTAATCCATTGTTTTTCTCAAACTATTTTCTTAATCTTTAGTTTTATTTTATTTCATTGGTTTTCAGTTTAATTTGTCTATTTTGAAAAACCCATAAAAATCCCTTTTGGTAAGACTTTCTTTAGTGTGATTTGGATTTAATTTGTTTCCACCTTCTCTGTGGGATTCGACCCCTACTTGCCCTAGCTATTAGTTATTGGTTTGTGGGGATTTATCTTGTGATTTGATCAACGACCGATCACAATTTTGGCGCCGTTGCCGGGGAAGGAAGGAAGCAATAAGAAGATTGAAGACAAATTACTACCTAAGAATTTCTTACCCTTATCTTTTTATTTTTCGTTATTTTCTTTTTCTTTTATTTTCGTTTATTTTTCTTAGTTACTTTTAATTGTTGAATTTTTCGTTTAAGTTTTTTCTAGGAGTTGTATGCCAAATACAAGGAGTAGTGGTACTAAGAACTTGGAATTCAATCCTGAGCCTGAACGTACACTCTTTACACTAAGGAGGGAGAATTTGACTCGAGAACAAGGAGGAGATTCGTCAACACCAAGTTCTCAATCTAGCTCTCCACGTTCCACCACTTCTTCTTCAACTTTGGAACCACAATCCCCAAGAGAAAACATGGCCGAAAGAGACAACAATGCTAGGACTTTGAGGGAACTTGCTGCCCCAAACGTGGCTACTCAGCGCTTAGCAATTCAATATCCAACCAATGAAGAAAACTTTGAGATCAAGTCCGGATTCATTCAGTTATTGCCAAAATTCCATGGTATACCTGGAGAAGATCTACACCAACATCTCACTGATTTTCAAATTGTTTGTTCATCCATGAAGATGCAAGGTATTTCTGAGGAGCAATTCAAACTTAGAACTTTTCCTTTTACCCTTATGGATCGTGCAAAGGATTGGTTGTACTACATGCCTAGTGGTTCAATCACTTCTTGGACGAGCCTTAAGAAGATGTTTTTGGAGAAATTCTTTCCCGCTCATAAAGTATCAAGCATAAGAAAGGAGATAAGTGGAATTAAGCAAGCCCAAGGCGAGACAATGTACGAGTTTTGGGAACGTTTCAAGAGATTGTGCTCAAGTTGTCCAAATCATCAGATCCCTGAACAATTGCTAATTCAGTACTTCTATGAAGGTTTACTCCCATTTGATAGATCTTCTATAGACTCTGCAAGTGGAGGAGCTTTCATTGACAAAACTCCCACCAATGCTTGGACTTTGATCGAGAACATGGCTGCAAACACACAACAATTTGGTACTCGCGAGAGTTGTGCACAAAGAGATGGAAATATCAAAAGGATCAATGAAGTCTCGACCCATTCCTCTACATTGGAGCAACGTGTTGAAGAGACAAATCAACAAATTGCTTTGCTCACTGATTTGTTCAAATCGAACTTTTCAAGTGTGCCCAGGGTTTGTGGAATTTGTTCATTAGGACATCACACGGATAGGTGCCCTAGTTTGCTCGAAGATGATGTCGAAGAAGTCAATGCTTTAGGAATGCAAGAGGGATTTCAAAGGAAGCAAGAGCCATTTCCAAGAAGCTACAATTCTCATGGGAACCAAGGTACTTACCAAGCAAGGCCGAACAACTACCCAAGGCCTAATTTTCAGCCATCTTCACATTATTCTGAAGGAATGCAACAAATGAAAGAGACCATGGAGATCTTAAGGAAGCAAATAGGTCAATTGGCAAGTGATGTGAGCGAGCTTAAAGCACAAAGCCAAAACAAGATCCCATCTCAACCAAAAGTACCTCCGAAGGAAAATGTGAATGCCATTACCTTAAGAAGTGGAAAGGAGTTGGAAGAACCATATCCAACTAAGCCCACAATGGATGAAGGGACAAGCAAGAACGAAGATGAGTTGCATGTGCTAGTGGAAGAAGTCGAGATTGAAGATGAAGCCAAGGAAACTTCTGCTGTCAAGCCCAAATTGGATTCAAATAAGGAGCCTTTTCCAATGAAATTGAAGAGATCAAAGAAAGAAGATGATGATCAAGACATCTTGGATATTTTTCGAAAGGTCGAGGTCAACATCCCACTTCTTGATGCAATTCAACAAGTGCCAAGGTATGCAAAGCTTCTTAAGCAATTGTGTACAAACAAGAAGAGGTTACAAGGTAAGTTGAATGTTGGAGCAACAGTTTCTGCTGTTTTGCAAAAACATTTACCTCCTAAATGCAAGGATCCAGGTATGTTTTCAATTACTTGTTCAATTGGAAATAATATCATTGAAAATGCTATGCTTGACTTAGGAGCATCTTTAAGTGTCATGCCTTATTCTTTCTATCAAACTTTGAATATTGGTCCTTTAGAATACACTGATGTTGTTCTTCAATTGGCCGATGGATCTTTGGTACATCCCAAAGGTGTGCTAGAGAATATTTTAATTAAAGTACAACATTTAATTTTTCCTATTGACATTTTTGTTATGGAAATGGAAGGAGAAATTTCAAAGGATCAATGCCCTCTCTTATTAGGAAGACCTTTCCTAAGGACCTCTCACACCAAGATCGATGTTTTCGATGGTTCATTGACAATGGAGTTTGATGGTGATGTTATTCATCCTAAAATTTCATCTAATTTATCTTTGAAGACTAATGATTTTGCTTGTGTAGTGCAAAAGTGGGTAAAGAAAGAGTTAGGTGAAGCATCTTCAACCATGACAAAAGAGCAAATTGCAAAGGGGAGACAAAGGATTGCAAGTTTTCGACAACACAAGGATGAGAATTTCTACCTAGCTTGGGAGAAATTCAAGAAACTTTGCGCCAATTGTCCTCAACATGCCATACCTCAAGGAATTTTGATCGAATATTTCTATCAAGGATTAGGAATTGATGATCAAATTCTTGTGGATAGCATCAATGACATACCCTTGTTCGATCGTACTTGTGAAGACGCATATGAAGCATTGGAAGCTTTGACTCAAGCAATTGCACCTCCAAGTTGGACAAAGAAGAAAGACAAGGAAAAGCTTGGAGAAAGAGGCGAAATTTCCATCAACACGCGTGAAGATGTCAACAAGGATATGAAGGAAGCTCGAGAGAAGTTACTCAAATTCGAAGAAGCCATACTTGAACTTTT
>AWUE01024329.1:0-11264 GCA_001974825.2 Corchorus olitorius
TCCAAAATTAAGCTCTTAATTAGACTGAATCAATATAGAACTAATCGTATTGACTAGACCCAAATTAATCCATATATACTCTAATTCAACAGCTTTAAGATTAGACTTTGAACTCAAAAGTGATTAAAATGAGAAGACTCCACAAACTTAAAATAAAAGAAGTTTGAACCTATACCTATACCAAAAACTAAAACTTAACTCGGCATAACTTCAAATGGCCAAGGTCCCAGAATTAGATTACTGATCATACATGCAAATGCATCTTTTATAGAAAATAATAATAAGCAAGGACAATGAAAATGCAAAAAATGAACTAATTTACCAAAGTACTATGGACCATTAGGAATTAACCTAAATGCCCCCTAATATGCGAATTAGGAAACAAATCAATTAAAGGATACGGGCTTAGAACGGGTGTCTACAGCTGCCCCTCTTTGCGAGCTTTCTAACTGTCGAAAAGTGTACAAAAGAGTAGTTTGTACGCATTCTGAGAATTAGGAAGTGCGCAAAGACGTAGACACCCATTTTATTGGAAAGCTTTAAATGAGTAATTTGAAATCTTGAGGAAGGACCGCCTTTGGACATAGGTTGCAGAAAGACCACCCTGGGTCTACTGAAATAAATTCAAGAAAGATCACCCCGGGTTAACAAAAACAAACTGAAGAACGACCACCCTCAATCATTCCGACACAATTGAAGAGAGACCACCCTGGGTCAACTAAAATAAATTCAAGAAAGACCACCTTGGGTTAACAGAAACAAACTGAAGAACGACCACCCTTGACCAATCCGACACAACTGAAGAAAGACCACCCTAGGTCAACTAAAATAAATTGAAGAAAGACCACCCTGGGTCAACAGATATAAACTGAAGAACGACCCCCCTCGATCATTCCGACACAACTGAAAAGAGACCACCCTAGGTAAACTAGAATAAATTGAAGAAAGACCACACTGGGTCAACAGAAATAAACTGAAGAACGACCCCCCTCGATCATTCCGACACAACTGAAAAGAGACCACCCTGGGTCAACTAAGATAAATTGAAGAAAGACCACCCTGGGTCAACAGAAATAAACTGAAGAACGACCACCCTGGGTCAACTAAAATAAATTGAAGAAAGACCACCCTAGGTCAACAGAAACAACTAAATAAAGGCCACCCTTGGATCAATCATGATTAACTGAAGAATGATCACCCTGGATCAAACTAATTTGAATGACAACCGCCCTGGATCAATTGAAATTATCGAAGAGAGACCGCCCTGGATCGATTGAAATTTACTGAATGGAGACCGCCCTGGGTCAATAAACCTTTGAACATCAGCTGAATGACCTACCCCGGCTCATCTACAGGCCAACTTAAATTTATGAAGATTAGCTAAATGATCTGGCCCGAGTCATTTGAAGATTGTCTTGGAATTTTGAAATTAATTGAGAGACCTGCCCTAGGTCACTTTGAAATTAACTTAAGCATCTGAAGATTTCTTTGAACAATTTGTTCTTGTGATGAATTCTGATTGTTGGAATCTTCCCTGCTCTGAAAATATGCTTTAATGCCAATTAAAATGCAACATGAGGTGATTCCAATGCATGGTAATGCAAGATGCATACTAAAAGTTATGCATGATGTGTAATGAATTTTTCTTTTATTCGGGGTTCATGGATCCGCATAGTCCCCAGATGCGTTCCATCCAATCCCTTATCTTACAGCTGCTATTCGTCTAAATCGTTGCTCCTTGAACGAACTATTTTCAACAAGCCTTATTCCACCTTCTTCATTTCCTACCTTGCCCCCAATTTGTCCTTCATTGCATGTCTTATGCCCCCATTTTTTCGAAATAGTACCTGCTCTAACTTTTGGTTCTCTTGCCCCAAGTGACCGTTTACTTCTTCCAATCCCTATTTTGAATGTATTGTGAACAGTTCCACACATGTTCGCCCTTTATGACCAGTGATGAAATAAAATGCAAGTATTCAGAAGCAATTATTACTGAGAATCATCTATATTTCACCCGGAATATATTTAAATAAATAACATATATAAGAAAGGTAGCGCCTCATGATGATGAATACTCTGACGACGATTTGGTGACGTGCCAAAGGATTCTCAAAAACAAGTTTCGGTGTTGCTATTCCTGACTCAGTCTGGATCAGACCCTCACCCTTTCGACTTTAAGAGATATTCTTGAAGTGTGTTCCCCGCTGATCGTACTTTTCCAATTTGAACTGTTCCCTGCAGGTTTTTACTCTGAACTTGTCCTTTCTCATCTCCCGTTCTTCATTTTCTTTCCTTATCTAAACATTGGGTGGCTCCTAGAGTTTCCATCCTTGCTCTAGACTGCCCTTTCGGGTTTTCACCCTAGAGTTTCTTTTTTTCCATAATTTTTCCTCCTTTTTTTTTTGCTCTTCTTTCTTTTTCTCTTTTTTTCTTTTTTTTAATGCACTTGAAAGCCCCAAATTCACCCGGAAATCCTTTTTGAAAGTTTTGACCCAATATATTTTGTAAAAGGACTATTATTTTTGTTGAGAAAAAAATCTCTTCTCGAATGTCCTCACTTGATCAAAGATGGACTTTTATTGGGCACGTAATGTAGGCTAGGGTTCCGGGTTGCCAAAGAAAGGATATATAAGGCTCAAAAATGTGTTTGAGGGTATTTGAATCAAGGATCATTTTTTGTCATGTGAAGGATCTTATCATACCAATTGTCCTTTGCTCCATCTTATACTTATCTCAATTTTCACTTTCACTTTCAAGTTTCACTTCTCTTTTTTGTTTGTTCTTTTTTTTTAATGCACCTTTATTGACTTTTGATTTGAATTCCTTGATGGAGTGGACCAATGCTTCTTTGTGAATTTTACTCATTACTGTCAGGATGCCTCATTCAATATTGGGTGCAAACCCTTGCTTTTGAGGCCAATTTTTCTTCACCTTTGCCCCCCAGTGTAGAGGGTGATCCTTGATTAGGGTTTATTGAAAAGAAATTAATCAGGCTCAAAGGGGACAACAATGGATATTTTTCTACAAGTGAAGGAAATATGAAAGAGAGTCATTTATCATTTCAAGATTGGACATCTTCATTGAAGAGCATCACTCGTGAAAACAAATTTTGGAAACCATTTTTGGAGAAATCATTTTTGAAAAATCCTTTAAAAGCATGTGACTCTTTTGAAAATCATCTTATTGGACTCTTCTGGAGATCCCAAGTGCTATTTTTCCTCTTTTTTATTCTTATTTTTATTATTTTTTCTTCCCCCGACCTCTTTCTTTTTTAGGCCTAGTTTTATTATTATTATTTATTTTTTTGTGAATGGGAACTTGTTTGAAACGGAACCTTGCCCCCTGGCTAGGATGACCTGCACCTCGAGTTTGATATTTGTAGTTTTCTTAGCGTTTGGGTTTATCAACTTTGAGGATTCTTTATGGAACGAATCTGTTCTAATCTCAAAAGGTCTTAGGGTAGGGCCTAATCCTCAATGTCTTCATGGTTGGGTTCATTAGCATATTTCATCATTGAAACCTGGCTCGTCTTGAGCGTCTTTGTATTCATTGTCAGTCAGTCTGAATAGTAGAATATATATATATATATATATATATATATATACATATACTAAAGGCAAAATAACAAATAGTAATAGAATAAATGGATGAAGAAAAAATGAAAACTTATATATAAACTTCTGAAGTGCACTTTATTTCATTACTGATGATAAAAGGAAGACATGTGAGATAATATGCATGTGAAAGAAAGCCCAACATAGAACTATTCACCAACACTCTTAGGCATAAGTGCCGGGATAAAAGTTATTACATCTCCATACTACTTAAAATAAAACTGTATTCACATCTTACTCAACTATTTGAACCAACTGGCTAATCCAATGACAAGCTCTCCACCACAACACTGGTAACTAATCCTTGAGATTCCTCATCCATCTTTTTCACGAATCCATCATTCCCTTGCAAATCCAATCTCCCATTTCTTGTCATTTGGCAGGCACCCGTCACAGTGGTCGAACTACCCTCCCCAGGTATAGTGTAAAAATTGTGCTCATATTCTTTGGGTACTTGGTGATCATCCGTATAAGAGAGCGATTGTGGGGATGACACAATCACGGATGTCACTGGCCTTTACTGTACTGGTGCTGGTACTTTAATAGAGGATCCTTGGATAACTTGCTTCTTCATTGACGGGATCAGAACAAAAAGTTGAGACTGTTCCCTAGCTGTCATACTCACTCCCCAAGCTGGCTTCTCCACACAGAACTCAATTTGATGGTCATCCATCAGCCTTTGCACTTTTTCTCTGAGCTCTGGGCATTCACAGACTCCATGCACCGCGCCATGATACGGACATACCTTTTCCAATTCCTTGTCCCCAAACTCTCCCATATCAATCATTTCTGCCTTCACTAGAGAGCTTTAAAAACCATACTAAGAGGAGTACTTATCTCAGAAATCTTCCGCTTGACAACCTCTCCAGTTCCAACCATGTTTGCTTGAGTCTTCCCATGATCCGCTAAAGGATTAGCTTGTGCCCTATTGCCAAAACTTAGCTTTCCAGACCTCACTAATTCTTGTACAACATATTTCAACCTCCGACAATTTTCTGTCGCATGCCCCTCGGACCCATGGGCTTTGGTATCGTACCATGCTGGTAGTGGAGGGTTCATAGGATTAACATAAGGCAACCTTTGCAGTAAGTTTTGCTGGAGCAGTTGAGGCAAAAGCTCAGTATAAGTGTATGGAATTGGGTCAATGGGGACTATGTTCCTTACAGGGTCTGCATTCCCTGGAGAGTAAGCCGAAGCTCTCTGTTGTACTTGTTGTGAGGAACCTGGAAGAGGATTAGGTGGTCTTGGACGGAAGGGTGCCCCTCCAACTGCATTAATGTCTCCCGAATGTTGATAATTGTAAGGGTAGGCTTGGGGTGGTGCATAGTACCCATAAGCATGGTAGGAAGGTTGGATTGGTGTGGGTGGGCGATAGTAGTTAACTGAGTTCTGGCGATACTGAGGGTAATTGTGTGCTGGATGTGGATAATAAGGTTTACAGGGTTCCTCATTGACATTGCTGACTTCTTCCTTCTTTTTCCCAACCTGTCCTTTCTTAGATTCACCTGCAACAGTAATCCTCCCTGATTTGATGCTATTGTCCAACTTTTGTCCTATGACCATAATTTTTGCAAAAGGTTCACTTGCCATGAACAATTTTTCATAGAAAATGGACTTCTGAGTGTCGATGAAAAGACCTGAAATTTCCGATTCCTCTATTGATGGCCTAACTTGGGCTGCCTTATCCCTCCATCGCTGAGCGAATTCTGTATAACTCTCAGTGGGCTTCCTTTCCATTGCCTTCAAGGTCTCTCTGGTTGGGGCTAGTTCAACTAAATACTTGTATTGATCGATGAAGGCCTTTGCGAGATCATCCCAGGATCGAATATGATGCCTATCAAGTTGATTATACCATATGGAGGCTGTCCCCGCCAGGCTATCCTGAAAACAGTGAATCATAAGCTTCTCATTCTTTGCATAGGGACCCATTTTCCTAGTGTAGCTCCTCAAATGGTTGTTAGGAAAATCCTTAGTTCCATCAAACTTCTCAAATTCTGGGATCTTGAACTTTGGTGGTATTATTAGATCATCCACTAGAGAAAGTTCTGAGGTATCAACAAGCCTATAATAACTGTTAGATCCTTCCAACCCACGGAGCCTTTCCTCCATCAAACTCAGCTTACGCTTGTTCTCCTCAATCGGATCTTCTTTTTTTCTCAGCAAACCCTGTCAGCATGCCTTGTTGAGCCATGAGTGTCTCGGGGTCATAATGCACTGGGTTCTCAACAAGGACATACGGGATATAAGTACCATCTCTAGAAGTTCCAGGATGAGCATAAAATGGTGCCGTATGAGTATAGACATACCCCGATGGCATATTGTTAACCAAATCAGCAGGCGACTTGCCATTGTCCTTAGAGCTTCTCCCTGTGTTCATATCAGCCTTTTCGCCAGAATCATCTGCTTTCTGATTCGATGTTCCTTCTTTCGGTGTAGTATCCAAAGCCCCAGTCAGTTTGTTCAACATTTCCATCATCTGTTTCAACTATTCTTTCATCTCATCCCTATCACGCTTCAGTTCCTCCACTTCTTCACTACTCTGTCCTGCCATTGTCCTTGCCTTTGATGGCGTGAAATATCGGTGTTGTGGATGTGGATCTATCTTAACACCTTTAGAACGGAACCATGAATCAGAAACCCCTTTATTAATGCAATCAAATTTCCAAATATTGCAAATGACGTTATGGGGAATGACAAATTCTCAAATTAAACATGACTAATTGTGTTATTATATTTGAATAGAATATGTACATAGATGAAATGTCTAGACATTTGCCATAGCACAATGGGAATAAAAGATACTTGATTAAGCTTTAAAAAGATGGTTCAATCTTGGGACTTAATCGAGCATCTTATATCCCGATTGTAATCTGGAAAATCCTAGGAAATACATGAGAATGCATAATGTCGAGATGAGATGACAGGAAAATAGGAAAACAAGAAAAAGTGTTAGTCAGATTTAAAAGAAAATGCAGGTCGATGTATTAAAGAAAAACTTGGAAAAGAAGGTGCCCCGCTTGTAAAAACAATTTTCATGAAAACCTCGGCAAATGTTGCCTTGGGGCAGGTTTGTCTGCAATTGCTCACTCTACGATCCATTTTGCAAAATGAGATAGCAAAGGTAAGAAATGTTCCTTTTTGTGTACCTTGGTACATCCTTACAAGGTTTGACTCTAACTAGGCAAGATATTTCGAGGTAACTACATGCTGGGTAAGGCCTCTTGGTTCTAAAGGTTCCCAAACTGTCCTTACTGACGCCCACTCTAGGCTAGTAAAGCCCCCAATCCTCACCCATTATAGGCTCACTGGAAAGGGTTCAGTCTGAGTGGAGGTGTTTCACTAAAAACCCGCATGGTGACTATTGTCACACGAGGGCTAGCAACTTGGCCTCCTCCTAAAAGGGTTAGAGCTCCTGTGTAAGCTCATGTAATGCAAATGCGAGTTACTTAGTGCACGTGTGAAGGAATAGATAAACCTTTTCTAAAACCCTACCCAAAAATACTTAACTACCCCCAAAGAAAACAAAGCAAATACGGATTAGACAAAATATACAAAACAAAGCAAGTAGACATGGATAAACATGCATAAACGAGAAAAGGCAATAAACAAATAACCAATTATGAAACCCTAATTAATTCTAAACCAGTGTTCAGTTTCACTCTCTAACCAGTCCCCAGTGGAGTTGCCAAGTTGTCGCAACGTGCGGGTCCGGGGTCCCGAACCCTGCCGTTTTAACGACTTTAAAATGGGGAAGGGGGAAAACTATTATTCCCTAGGTTTGGAGTCACCACTAATCTTTTTTAACCTAGGTGTGATTAGCCACCTATCAGATTATTAAGTTTAACATCAACCTAAGCTTGGCAAAGGCAATACTAAACCTAATAAACGGTCTTCTAACCAGAGTCTTAAAGGTTCGGGAGTCGGGTACGCGTAGGGAAGGATTAGCACCCCCACGACGCTTGTCAAAAGACAGCACTGACTAGTCTAAACTTAACGTGGGTTTCTATTATTGGTTGTCTCTATTCTTAAATTTTCATGCCATTAAACTCTTTTATTAATCTTAATTGAGCAAAATAAACAAGCAAAAATGTATTTTAGATTTTTGAAATAGGAATGTTGGAAATTTGAACCCGTTTATTGTTTGTTCTCTTTTTTGTCTCCTCAAGGGAGGATTTTCTTTAAAACTTACCATTAAAAGGACTCAATTTGTGATATGAATCTAGTTGTATTAAGATTCAAATCCACCCTTGTGACCCAGCAAGAATCAACTTGAACAACTTTCAACTTCTAGATGTGTATGTCGACAATCTCACCCAAGCAATCTTCTTCTTTCGTCGGCCTTAGACCCCCAATTAGACCCCCAATTGAACACCTAAGATCACAAGATTCACAAGCAATCAAGTATCACAACTTAATTGTTTGCTAGGACTCTACAAGATTGAAGAACCCTAAGTTTTGCTCAAACTAGAACAAAGAAGCTAAGATAATCAATTTAGGTAAAAACCTCAATTTTATTAATCAACTCAACTTGTGTTTACAAGAGATATTGGACCCCTTTTATAGTAGTAGGGGGGACACAATACCCTAAATCCTAAAGCTATATGGGTAAAGGAAGGAGCAAGGAAAGATCCTACTCCTTATTCTACTAGGAAATTGAAATAACAAAATAAACTTAAAAATAAGGTTTTTTCCGCAACAAGTCCTGGGCAAGAGTTGTCCAAGTCCTGGACAGGACTTGTTCTGAATTTTCTTCCGGTTTTCAACAGACCAAGTCCTGGGCAGGAGTTGTCAAATTGGGCAGGAGTTGTTCTGATTTTTCTTCCGTCTTTCAACAGACCAGCTTTTGGGCAGTAGTTGTCAAGTCCTGGGCAGGACTTGTCCTGTTTTTAGGCTTCAATGACAAGCAAATTAATGAGTTTTTCTTTGTTCAAATCATCTTCAAATGTCTTCAATTGAACTTCAATGGTCTTCAAGTCTTCAAGATGAGTTCGAACAAGGCCCATTAATGCATCCTTGAATTTCTTTGCTCTTGCTCTTGTCATTGGACCTATTGGCATCTTCAATGGATCAAATGGCATCTTTGGCAACTCCAATGATCTTGAATCATCTTTGTGTGCAACTCTAGCATCTTCAAGCTTCTCCATGCTTCCTTGCACTTCATGCTCATCCTCTCCATTATCTCCATAGCCCTCTTGATGTCCTTGATAAGCCCTTGGCGCATCATCCCCTCTCCCTTGAAAAGGATTTGTCCTCAAATCTGCATCATTATCAAACAAGGATAAGTCTGAAACATTAAAAGTAGCACTTACATTGCCATATTCACTAGGAAGATCTAGCTTGTATGCATTGTTGTTAATCCTCTCCAAGACTTGGAATGGACCATCTCCACGAGGTAAAAGCTTAGACTTCCTCTTTTCAGGGAACCTTTCCTTCCTTAGATGCAACCAAACCCAATCTCCAGGTTCAAAGATGACCTCTTTGCGCCCCTTGTTAGCATTCTTCATGTAGTGTTGTGTTTTCTTCTCAATTTGAGCTCTAACCTTTGCATGAAGATCCCTAACAAATTCCGCCTTGCGTTGCCCATCCATGTCAACTTGCACACTTAAAGGTAAACTCAACAAATCCAATGGAGTTAAAGGATTAAAGCCATACACACATTCAAAAGGTGAAAATCCAGTTGTACTATGTATGCTTCTATTGTATGCAAATTCAACATGAGACAAACAATCTTTCCAAGTCCTTAAGTTCTTTTTAATCAAAGCTTTAAGTAAGGTAGACAAAGTCCTATTAACTACTTCAGTTTGACCATCAGTTTGAGGATGACAAGTAGTTGAAAATAACAACTTAGTACCTAACTTAGCCCACAAAGTTCTCCAAAAGTGACTTAAGAACTTAGCATCTCTATCACTCACAATCGTCCTAGGCATTCCATGTAGTCTAACAATCTCTTTAAAGAACAAATTAGCTACATTAATGGCATCATCAGTTTTAGTACAAGCAATAAAGTGTGCCATCTTAGAAAACCTATCAACAACCACAAAGATAGAATCTTTACCTCTCTTAGAACGAGGTAATCCTAAAACAAAATCCATGCTAATATGAGTCCATGGTTCATGAGGAATAGGCAAAGGAGTATACAAACCATGAGGCTTAGATGTAGATTTAGCTTGCAAACAAGTAATGCAACTAGAAACATGCTTTCCTACATCATATCGCATCTTAGGCCAAAAGAAGTGTTCATGCAATATCTCATATGTTCTATCAACACCAAAGTGACCCATTAAACCACCCTCATGCGATTCCCTCACAAGCACAAAACGCAAAGAACAAGTAGGTATACACAATCTAGACTCTTTAAACAAAAATCCATCATGCTTATAATACTTCCCAAATCCAGAATTCTCACATGCTTTAAACACATCACTAAAGTAAGCATCACTAGCATATAAGTCTTTAATAAACTCAAATCCAAGAAACTTAGAATCAAGCATGGAAGGTAAAACATACCTCCTTGATAAAGCATCGGCTACAACATTCTCCTTACCTTTCTTGTAGCGCACCACATATGGAAAGGATTCAATGAACTCATATCTCACACCATATGGATTGAGTTCAATTTCTCTAATGGATGACAATCCACTAGGAATTTCCTCACAAAAGTAAGCTTCAAACTTCCCTCCTTGTATCAAAACAAGTCCAATTCCTACAAATTCACTCAAAAAAGACACAATATTGCTTGGAATATCTCCAGCCAAGTTGTTAGTACCCATTAGTGTATTTCGAAATAAAGGTAAGATCAAAACAGAATTCTCATGCAAAGCACTCTTAATCTCACTTTTAGCTAACATACACTCTTTAACAACACTCAAATTAGGTTTAGTATTATCGCAAACAACATCTAAAACAGATTTAGAATTACTCTTTGAAAATAAGGTTGTTTTATCATCAAAACAATCAGCAATTTTAGAACCGGTGTTACCCTTTTCTTTAGCCCTAAATTTATCATCCAATTTAGCAAAATCATCTCTCACTTTAATTTGATCTTTTAAAGCTTCTTGAAGTGATAAAGGAACTAAAGTAAAAGGCCGCTTACCATGCATAAAAGAGTACTCGTTTGTCTCACCATCATGCTTCACCTTGTTGTCAAATTGCCAAGGTCTCCCAAGCAACACATGACAAGCTCGCATTGGTAGCACATCACACAAGACATCCTCTTTGTACCTGCCCAAAGAAATAGTAACCAAAACTTGTTTGTTAACCCTAATTTCTTCTCTATCATTGGTCCAACTTAAGCTATAGGGTTTAGGATGTTTAGAAGTAGGTAGTTGTAACTCTTTCACCAAATAATCACTAACTATGTTTTTACAACTATCTCCATCTATAATCACACTACTAGGCTTTCCATTCGCATACATCCTAGTATTGAACAAATTCTCCCTTAGAACATCCCCTTTTACATAGGCACTCAAAGTTCTCCTATCAACCAAACTAAGTGGAGCTTGTCGATTTTGAACTTGTTGATTTTGAACCCCCAAGGCCTCAATTCTTGTTGTTATAGTGCCTAATTGTTGCAAGATAGCTTGCAACGAGGTAGCCACATCATTGGCTTGATTTTGATCTCCCATTATACCTACACACAAAGAAAAGTTG
>AWUE01024331.1:0-35782 GCA_001974825.2 Corchorus olitorius
AAATGGACCATCTCCACGAGGTAATAGCTTAGACTTCCTCCTCTCAGGGAACCTTTCCTTCCTTAGATGCAACCAAACCCAATCACCAGGTTCAAAGATGACCTCTTTGCGCCCCTTGTTAGCATTCTTCATGTAGTGTTGTGTTTTCTTCTCAATTTGAGCTCTAACCTTTGCATGAAGATCCCTAACAAATTCCGCCTTGCGTTGCCCATCCATGTCAACTTGCACACTTAAAGGTAAACTCAACAAATCCAATGGAGTTAAAGGATTAAAGCCATACACACATTCAAAAGGTGAAAATCCAGTTGTACTATGTATGCTTCTATTGTATGCAAATTCAACATGAGACAAACAATCTTCCCAAGTCCTTAAGTTCTTTTTAATCAAAGCTCTAAGTAAGGTAGACAAAGTCCTATTAACTACTTCAGTTTGACCATCAGTTTGAGGATGACAAGTAGTTGAAAATAACAACTTAGTACCTAACTTAGCCCACAAAGTTCTCCAAAAGTGACTTAAGAACTTAGCATCTCTATCACTCACAATCGTCCTAGGCATTCCATGTAGTCTAACAATCTCTTTAAAGAACAAATTAGCTACATTAATGGCATCATCGGTTTTAGTACAAGCAATAAAGTGTGCCATCTTAGAAAACCTATCAACAACCACAAAGATAGAATCTTTACCTCTCTTAGAACGAGGTAATCCTAAAACAAAATCCATGCTAATATGAGTCCATGGTTCATGAGGAATAGGCAAAGGAGTATACAAACCATGAGGTTTAGATGTAGATTTAGCTTGCAAACAAGTAATGCAACTAGAAACATGCTTTCCTACATCATATCGCATCTTAGGCCAAAAGAAGTGTTCATGCAATATCTCATATGTTCTATCAACACCAAAGTGACCCATTAAACCACCCTCATGCGATTCCCTCACAAGCACAAAACGCAAAGAACAAGTAGGTATACACAATCTAGATTCTTTAAACAAAAATCCATCATGCTTATAATACTTCCCAAATCCAGAATTCTCACATGCTTTAAACACATCACTAAAGTAAGCATCACTAGCATATAAGTCTTTAATAAACTCAAACCAAGAAACTTAGAATCAAGCATGGAAAGTAAACATACCTCCTTGATAAAGCATCGGCTACAACATTCTCCTTACCTTTCTTGTAGCGCACCACATATGGAAAGGATTCAATGAACTCAATCCACTTAGCATGCCTCTTATTCAGCTTTGGTTGGCCCTTTAAGTACTTCAAGCTCTCATGATCCGTATGAATCACAAACTCCTTAGGCCACAAATAATGCTGCCATGTTTGTAATGCCCTAACAAGAGCATACAACTCCTTATCATAGGTAGGATAGTTCAACGCAACCCCATTCAACTTCTCACTAAAGTATGCCACGGGTTTCCCTCCTTGCATGAGCACTGCGCCAATACCTACACCTGAAGCATCACATTCAATCTCAAAAGTATTGTTAAAGTTGGGTAAAACAAGCAAAGGAGCATTAGTTAATTTATCCTTCAAAGTCTCAAATGCTTCTTGCTGCTCTTTTCCCCACTTGAATGGTGCATTCTTCTTCATCACACTAGTAATAGGGGCGGCTAAGGTGCTAAAATCCTTAACAAACCTCCTATAGAATCCGGCCAAGCCATGGAAGGATCTCACTTGACCAACGTTGGTGGGGGTTGGCCAATCCTTGATGGCTTTGATCTTCTCCTCATCAACATGTATACCTTGCGCAGAAACCACAAAACCAAGAAAAACAAGCTTGTTTGTGCAAAAGGTGCACTTCTTAAGGTTAGCATACAACTTCTCAACCCTAAGTACATCTAAAAACACATCTCAAATGCTCGATATGTTCCTCTAAGTTGCGGCTATACACAAGTATATCAATCAAAATAAACAACAACAAACTTTCCAATATAAGCTCTTAAAACATGATTCATTAATCTCATGAAAGTACTAGGTGCATTAGTTAATCCAAAAGGCATAACTAACCATTCATGCAATCCTAACTTAGTTTTAAAAGCAGTTTTCCATTCATCACCCTCTTTCATGCGAATTTGATGATATCCACTCTTAAGATCAATCTTTGAAAATAAGCAAGAACCATGCAATTCATCAAGCATATCATCTAATCTAGGAATAGGGTGGCGATACTTAACTGTTATGTTGTTTATTGCCCTACAGTCAACAGACATTCTCCAAGTTCCATCCTTCTTTGGAACAAGTAAGATTGGAACTGCACATGGAGAAAGACTCTCGCGCACATAACCCTTTTCTAGCAACTCTCCAACTTGTTTCTCCAACTCTTTTGTTTCATCAGGATTTGTCCTATAAGTTGGCTTGTTTGGAATTTGTGCCCCAGGGATGAAGTCAATTTGATGTTCAATGCCTCTAATTGGTGGTAAACCACTAGGAATCTCCTCAGGAAACAAATCTGCAAACTCATCTAAAAGAGAAACAATTTTGCTTGGAAGTTCTCCAGCCAAGTTGTTAGTGATCACAAGTGTATTTTTAAGCAAAAGTAAGAATAAAACAGAATTATCTTTCAAAGCACTCTTAATCTCACTCTTAGAAGCTAACATACACTCTTTAACAACTTTCTTAGAACTAGCTTGCACAATTGATGTATTTCCAACGCAATCACTAGAACTATCATGCTTTGCCCTTTCTTTAACCTTAAATTCATCCTCTAGCTTAGCAAAATCCTCTTTCAATTTAAATTGATCTTTTAAAGCTTCTTGAGGTGATAAAGGAATTAAAGTAATAGGCCTCTTACCATGCATAAAGGTGTACTTGTTGGACTCACCATCATGCTTCACCTTGTTGTCAAATTGCCATGGTCGACCAAGTAGCACATGGCATGCTTGCATTGGCAAAACATCACACAAGACATCTTCTTTGTACCTGCCCAAAGAAAGAGAAACTAAAACTTGTTTATTAACTTTAATCTCCTCCTTGTCGTTGATCCATACCTAAACTAGTAGGGTTTAGGGTTGTTTGGAAGTGGGTAATTGCAACTCCTTTACTAAATAAACACTAGCTATGTTTGTACAACTCCCACCATCAATGATCAAACTACTAGGCTTTCCATTCGCATACATCCTCATATGGAACAAGTTTTCTCTTTGATTTGCACATCATCTCTCACATATGCACTCAAGGCTCTCCTAGCAACCAAATTCTTAAGTGAAGCCAACTCATCACCATCATCATCTCCCTCTTGCGCAGAACCTCCTTCATCACCTCCATCACTAAAATCCTCTTCTTCACTCACAATTTCACATGATCATTAAGAAACATCATCTTTTTGTAACACAGTCCTTAGCATAATGACCATAACCTTGACACTTGAAACACTTAAGGTGAGATTTAGAGTTAGAACTAGAAGAAGATGATGGTTTAGAATCGGATTTAGGTGTTACTAACCCCTTTTGCGCCACCTCCTTACTTTGAGTTTTCTCATCTTTCTTGATTGGAGTTTTCCATGAGTTTGATGATGAAAATCCTCTCCTTGTTGCGCCACTCCTTTTTATTTGCCCCTCGGCCTTCAATGCATGTTGTAACAACTCCTCCACATCATAGTGTTGTTGCATCTCCACAATGTCATGAATCTCCCTATTCAATCCCGCAAGAAACCTAGCCATGGTGGCTTGTGGAGCTCCTTCAATTTCAGCCCTTGATATCAACAACATCATCTCGGAGTAGTACTCATCTACACTCTTTGATCCTTGCCTCAAAGTTTGTAAGCTTTGGTATAGAGAATTGATGTAAAAGCTTGGAACAAACCTCTTTCTCATGCAACTCTTCAATTCGGCCCATGTCTCAATTGGCCTCTCCAAATTCCTTCTCCTTGACTGCACCAATTGATTATACCAATTCAAAGCATTCTCAACAAATTCAAGGATAGCAATTTGTACCTTCTTAGCCTCAGCAAAAGGATGAAAATCAAAGTACATGTCCAATTTAGACTCCCAATCCAAGTAATCCGCAGGTGTCCCTCTCCCATTGAACTTTGATATTTTGTACTTGATGTTGTCCTTAGGCTCATCTCTTTGTTCTCCTCTCCTAGGCCGCAAGTTTTCATTGTAAGCTTGGCCTCCAAGTTCTTGTTGCCTCAATCTCTCCATAGGATCAACTCTCCTAGCAATTTGCCTTTGTTGAACTTCTTGTTGTTGTTGATCCCTTTGCTCATTGTTTGGTGCGGCATTGTTTTCTCTTTGTTGAGGTGGTGGTTCTTGTTGATTTCGAACCTCCAAGGCATCTAATCTTGTTGTGATAGTACCTAATTGTTGCAAGATAGCTTGCAACGAGGTAGCCACATCATTGGCTTGATTTTGATCTCCCATTATACCTACACACAAAGAAAAGTTGGTAATAAAAATCCCTCACTAGTGTGTGTGTGTGATTTACCTTTGTTGTGCTCTCGTGTTTGCACTCAACCTATGGATTGGTGATCCACTACTCTCTTAATGATCTCACAAGATTATGCCTTATTCTAGCTTCAATAAGCCTAATAAGAGCAAATTGTTAGAGCCTCCTTTCTTTTCGTGACCTACTTGAGGAACAAACAATTAACTTGAGTGAATCAAAAACAAAAAGTGATCTATACAATCCAAACAGCCTTTTGTCTCCCAAACTTGCTGCACAAAACACAATTAGTAACACAAATCAATCAATTTAATCAATTATAAACCCTAGTACCACTAAGATCCAATTTTGTACCACTTGTCTCCAATAGGGTTTAAACCTGAAATTCTTCAAATTAGATCTCAATTCGCAGCAAAAGCAACCTAAGAATCTCAAACAAACAATCAATTAGGGTTAGATGCAAACAATTGACTCAATTGCTCAAAACAAACCCTAATCCCCAATATACCCGGATAAGAACCCTAGGTCAAAGGTGCGGCAGACACAAAAGATTTTTTTGATTTTTTTCAGTATTTTTCCCAGAAAGATCACACTAAAAGAAGTCTAGATCTCAAATTTCAAAGCTTTCCGAGCTTAAACGAAGCCAGAATAAATTTCACAAGTTTCTGGTCGAAAATTTTTTTATTTTTTTTATTTGTTTATATTTTTCAATTAAACTACAAGGTATGAGGACTCCAAATCTGAATTTTCAAGTCGATTGGAGTTAAGATGAAACCACAATAAATTTTTGACTTTTCGGAATTTTCAGATCTAGAAAATTTGAAAAACTTTGATGGATGAGATGGATGAAAAACTTGATGACAGATGAATAGAAGGATAGATTTACCGATTGAAGATGACAACCTATGCTCTGATTACCAAATGATACGAATCTAGTTGTATTAAGATTCAAATCCACCCTTGTGACCCGCCAAGAATCAACTTGAACAACTTTCAACTTCTAGATGTGTATGTCGACAATCTCACCCAAGCAATCTTCTTCTTTCGTCGGCCTTAGACCCCCAATTAGACCTGCAATTGAACACCTAAGATCACAAGATTCACAAGCAATCAAGTATCACAACTTAATTGTTTGCTAGGACTCTACAAGATTGAAGAACCCTAAGTTTTGCTCAAACTAGAACAAAGAAGCTAAGATAATCAATTTAGGTAAAAACCTCAATTTTATTAATCAACTCAACTTGTGTTTACAAGAGATATTGGACCCCTTTTATAGTAGTAGGGGGGACACAATACCCTAAATCCTAAAGCTATATGGGTAAAGGAAGGAGCAAGGAAAGATCCTACTCCTTATTCTACTAGGAAATTGAAATAACAAAATAAACTTAAAAATAAGGTTTTTTCCGCAACAAGTCCTGGGCAGGAGTTGTCCAAGTCCTGGACAGGACTTGTTCTGAATTTTTATCCGTTTTTCAACAGACCAAGTCCTGGACAGGAGTTGTCAAGTCCTGGGCAGGACTTGTCCTGTTTTTAGGCTTCAATGACAAGCAAATTAATGAGTTTTTCTTTGTTCAAATCATCTTCAAATGTCTTCAATTGAACTTCAATGGTCTTCAAGTCTTCAAGATGAGTTCGAACAAGGCCCATTAATGCATCCTTGAATTTCTTTGCTCTTGCTCTTGTCATTGGACCTATTGGCATCTTCAATGGATCAAATGGCATCTTTGGCAACTCCAATGAGCTTGAATCATCTTTGTGTGCAACTCTAGCATCTTCAAGCTTCTCCATGCTTCCTTGCACTTCATGCTCATCCTCTCCATTATCTCCATAGCCCTCTTGATGTCCTTGATAAGCCCTTGGCGCATTAATTTGAAAAATGCTCTTTGATGGGGACTTTCCCACTTAGAGAACCGGCTAAATTGAATACTTTGAAAATTAATGGGAACTTTCCCTAAATTGAAAACTAAAATTGATGGGAACTCTCCCAATTGAAAAAAAAAAAACTTTGAGAAACTGAATGGGAACTTTCCCTATTTTAAAACTTAAAAACTTGTTGGGAACTTTCCCAATTTAAAAACTAAAACCTGGTGGGAACTTTCCCGATTTGAAAAACTTCAAAGACCGGTTCGTGATTTTTTTGAATTTTGATTTTCGGATTTTGAAAGCCTTTTAATTAATTTTGAAAAGCTCAATTATTCCTTTTTTTATTTTTTCTTTGAAAAATAAAAGAGAACAATTCTCAAACACAAACTCTTTTTTTTAGTTTTGAAGAAAACAGGTTTTTTCCATTTCAATTTTGATTTCTTTTTTTGGATTTTCTTTAACTATTAATTGAAAATTACTAACTGTAAACCCTAGATGCATGAATGCACGTGATACGTGAAAATCAAATTGTTGCAAATTTTTACCAAATAAACTATACGAGGAATTCCTTCAGAGCACCCGTCACTGATACTGGCTAAGACCCCCATCCGGATATTCCAAGCCTAGAAAGGACCAGTTAAGACTGACAAAAATTGTCTAAACCCCAATTAATCCTCTCATTATTGGATCGTTTTAATATTAACTCACGTGAAGAATTTAATAGCATGGTAACAATAACATAAAAGTAAATATGGATGCAAATGCTTAAGAAATATATTTTTTTCCTTTTCTCTCAAAGATATTAACAACCTAAATTATTTATTTAACTAAAAGCTAAGAACTTTAACTAGACCTACTCATAAATCATAGACTAAAGACCGAATTTTGCATTTGAATTTTCCCAAGATCTATATATTTTTTTTAAGCTAAGGGTCAAATTTTTAATTTAAACTTACTAAAACTTAATCTTTTTGAACTTAAAGATTGAAACTTTTATTCTTAACTTACCAAGATTGATCCTTTAAGCTAAAAGATCTAACCTTTATTTCTATCTTACCAAGATTAAAGGCCAAATTATATTGTCAAGATTCAATTTTTTTACTAGATTTGCCTTTAAAACTAACTTGCAAGGATCAAACAGTATTAAACAGGGACTTAATTGAAAGAGCTAAGAACAATACCCCCTGATTGGATGAAAAGTTCTGGACTTTTGCTGAAAAACGGCGTCGTTTTAGTGAAACGAACCCTTTTAATTTCTTCTCCCTTTTTTCGTTTCTTCTTCTTCCTTCGACCTTCTCTCTCTCTTCAATCCTGACTCTCTCTCTATGAAAATGAGTGGCAGCACCGCTTACCACCAAAGGCCACCGTCGACAACCCCTATACCCGAAAAACTTCCTTTGTTCCGTTTAATACCGAAAGCCCAAAGCGATTTGACCCCTAACAAACAACTCCCACCAAAACCGAACCCTAAAGCCAACCAAGAAAAATAAATCGAATTGGAGACTAGAAGAATTCGGGGAAAGCAGAGACAAGGAAGACTCCACCAACGCCAGAATCCATGGAAACTACCAAAAAGGTCTTTCTTTTTTTCTCTTTTTTTTTACTAATTTTCGACCTTCTTTTTTTTATTATTTTCTTGTATTCTCCTCAAGAACTATGAACCCTAGATCTCAAAAATTCCGCCCCCAAAAATTCAGCCTCCTCCCTAATTCAACCCCAAAGCATGATATATATATATGCCCTCCCTTTTTCATTATGGCTTTTAACCATTTCCCTCTCTCTCCTCGCAGGTGTCACTAATAGCCTATGGAGATTCGACGATCTAAGGGTAAATTATTCTTTTTCTCTCTTTTTTTTTGTCTTTGCTAAATTGCTACTGCCTTTTTCGTTGGGCTCACGCTGATCATCGTACTGATGAAAGCCGTGTAATGAGGGAGGAAATTGTGTGTGTGCACTGATCAAAGGTGAGGGAAGGTTTTTGTTTTGTCTACTTGTACGTGCTGGCAGTGAGGATTGAGGGTGAGTGTAAATCAGTGTGTATGAGCATTTTGTTGATGAATTACATGTGTACTTTGCCCATTTTATTAACCTGCTGACACATGATTTTTTGCTGCTTGAGATTTTACTTATATGCTTCCTTGTTCTGTGCTTCCCACCATCGGATTGATTGACCTTGTTCTTGGGACCTTGATCCTATGTCTGATATTCTGCTACTATAGACAAGCTCATACCTCTAGCTCACAATTGATTTATGCTTCAGACCAATTTTGGAGTTTATTGGAACTTGGTCGGCAAGCTTAATTATCAAACTGTTAATACTTGTCATTTCTTTATTTCTTTGTGCTTATTGGCTGCCTATTCTGTTAAACTTTTTGTTAACACTTAACCTTGATACCTGCCTAGGTGGCATCCAAGGGAGATGATGGGCTGAAGTTTGAAGGAAGAAACTGCCAAAATTCTCCACTTGGTCTCCAAGCTTTCCTTGGTTGTATTCTGCTGTGAACATGTACCAAATTTACTATGTGTTGCTTTTGGCAGTTTGCTTGCTTTGTTGATCTGTGCAATATTTGTGATTGTGTTCCCTTGTCAATCAACGATCTTGATGTCCTTGGAGTTTAATTTACATGGGGATTCCTTGGTATGTGATGTCTCCAAATACATGCTGCAAGAAACAAAAAGTTGGAAGGAGAAGGCATATGTAAATGCACAATCTTTATCTTTTATTTTCTTTAAAATGATAATTGTAATGAAAATGACCAAATGGATCTGCAAGAGAAAAAATACATTTTTTTTGTAGTTTTATAAATTGGATTCAAATGAAAAGTGCTTGCATCATTAAGAGAAACTGCGCCCCCCCTTTTTATTCCTTCTTAGTCCAAAATTAAGCTCTTAATTAGACTGAATCAATATAGAACTAATCGTATTGACTAGACCCAAATTAATCCATATATACTCTAATTCAACAGCTTTAAGATTAGACTTTGAACTCAAAAGTGATTAAAATGAGAAGACTCCACAGACTTAAAATAAAAGAAGTTTGAACCTATACCTATACCAAAAACTAAAACTTAACTCGGCATAACTTCAAATGGCCAATGTCCCAGAATTAGATTACTGATCATACATGCAAATGCATCTTTTATAAAAAAAATAATAATAAGCAAAGACAATGAAAATGCAAAAAATGAACTAATTTACCAAAGTACTATGGACAATTAGGAATTAACCTAAATGCCCCCTAATATGCGAATTAGGAAACAAATCAATTAAAGGATACGGGCTTAGAACGGGTGTCTACACCCCTATTAATCACAAATGCGGTAATGGTGTTTTAACGACTGAAATGGTTTGAAATGTGCCATTTAGGTGGGCTCATTTGTTCTCCGAACCAATTTGTCTTCTCAAGACCTGAAAGTGATTTGAACCTGGGCTTTTGAGTAATTCCCTCTATGGCTTGAAGAGGTTTTGACATATCTTGATGAGAATATGGAATTTCGGTTCAATTTGGTTTCCGAGAGAAAGAATGGGCTCTTTTAGGACATAGACAAAGTGTTGACACAAACCGAAAGACTTTTTCTTGTTCTATTCTTAAAACCCTCTTCATTCCTTTGGTCGTCGCCTAAACGAAGATTTTTGCCCCCGACTGAGCACTCTTGAGAACTGTTCTCTAAGTGGTGATCACTTGATTTTGCAAGTTTTATTCTTTCTAAACTTTGCTTTCTTAAGTCAATTTTTAGCAACAGAAGTGCAACAATCTCAATTACTATAAACAAATGCAATCCTACATATCGAGGACTTCAAAATACAGTAACTTAACCCAAAATGCTATGCTAATGTCATGCATGTGCAAGATATGCTCCGAAGTTTCAGAAATTCCCCCCTTCTGAGGGCTTCTCTTGCCCCTTTGTGACTGATCTAGAGTCGTGTGGCCCTCCATTACTCGAGAAACCACTTAAGACCGTTTCTGCCGTTGTCTTTGACTTTTTTTTTTGCCTTGAGATCCCGAAATCCTCTACTGACTGGCCATCTGTCTGAGCCGAAGGCGACTTCACTGGTACGGTCTGGCTTTTTCAAGGTATATGAGGAAGGAAACTCCTTAACCCCACTCTTCTTCTGCAACCTTCACCGTCAGCTTGACACTGTGCTTCATTTGGTCACCCAACCTCCGACTCAGATGTGATCGGTACACTTAGGCTCCTTATGCTTCCCTGGCAATGTTAGACCCCGACAAAGCAAGTAGAAAACAGGTACTATTTAACAGTGATCCGTGTGAACAATGCATGAGAAATACATAGATTAACTAATGCATGATATATATAAGTGGATATCTTGAACCATTGAGAATTCTTGAAAATGTGCATGGGATACAAATTACCAGTTTAATATGCATGGAAAAGATGCATGACATGGCAAACTATGTTTGATTTGAACGAATGCATGAATATTCGTGCTCGACTATGCTTATGAAGATATCAAATGCTTGTGGACGCACAATGCAACCTGCAAAACAAAAGAGTTATACGGATGCTTCTGCAAAGAGAAAACCACAAAGAATCAAATTGTGGTTAGTAACGAAACATAAACCTGAACAAATAACTAAAAATTCAAGAGAGATCATGCCCCTTTCTTGACTCTCAAATGATGCCAATTCAACTTCCACACGTAAATTATCTGCCTGAGTGTCTTCTGGAGTTCTTGAGCATCTTCTTTGAATTCTTTTCCCTCCTTTCAAGCGGCAGTGGTTGATGGATCTGACGGTTTCTGCTACAGAAGCTGGAACAAGATTGGTGCCCATCTAGATGGCAGTTGTCTCTCTCTGTCTTTTGAATGATTCGTCCCATAGCATCTCAATCTTGGATGATCAACCTTTCATGCACTAGCAGGGAAGAATGCAAAAAGGCGAAGAAAGAAAACTCACGAGACAGAACGAATCCCTTTAGTATCATAAAAATGAAGAAAAAGTACTTTTTCAAACAAATGAAGTACAAGTGCCCTTGGAATATCAAAAGAATTTTCCAGTTTTTGAAAACTCGAGCGTTGAGCTCTTATGGGCAGGGAGTCCACTTATTAGGGTAATGCAATTACCCCTTCTACAGTCCATGATAAAAGAAATATTAAAGGTAAGAAATGTTCCTTCCGTGTACCAAGGTTTATCCTCACGGGTTTGGCTCTAGCTAAGCAGGATATCTCTCGAGGCATCTATAGGTTGAGTGAGGCTTTACACGTAATCTAAAGGCTCCCACACTGTCCTTACTGATGCCAGTTCTTGGCTAGTAAAGCCTCCAATCCTCACCCATTATAGGCTCACTGGAAAGAATTCAGTCTGAGTGGAGGTGTTTCACTACAAACCCGCACGGTGACTATCGTCACACGAGGGCTAGCTACTTTGCCTCCTCCTAAAAGGGTTAGAGCTCCGGTATAAGCTCATTCAATTGTAAATGCAAGTTACTTAGTGCACGTGTGAAGGAACGAACAAACCTTTGCTGACTACTCCCAACCCAAATTACTAAACTACCCCCAATGAAAACAAAGCAAATAAAGGGGTTAAGCAGAATATATACAGGATAAGAACAAGTGCATATGTACATGAATAAGCATAAATAAGCATGAATAAACAACAAACAACCAACATGAAAACCCTAGTTAATTCTATACCAGTATTCAGTTTGACTCTCTAACTTGTCCCCAGCGGAGTCGCCAAGCTGTCACAACGCGCAGGCCCGGGGGGACCCGCCGCCCACAACGTGGGGAAATTTACTACTGAAATCTACCTACGGATGGGAATCGCCACTAATCTTTCTTATGGTGCGATTAGCCACCTATTAGTTTATTAAGCTCAATGTTAACCCTTGCTTGACGGAGGTAACACTACACTTAATAAGGTCTACTTAACCAGATATATTACGGTTCGGGAGTCGGGTACGCGTGGGGAAGGATTAGCACCCCCACGACGCCCGTCAGGAAGACGGCACTGACCAGTCTAGAACTAACGCGTAGGCTTCAATTAATGGTTGTTTCTATTCTTAATGCTTAAATCTATTCATGCCAAGTTTAACAGTTTTTTAACGACCTTTAATAATGTTAACCAATTGTCTCACTATGGATTACTCCGAATTAAGCCCATTTTACTTATTACTGCTTTTTACTTTTTTTAGTTTAATTACTCTGAATTAAACTAATTACTGCTTACTCTTTCTTTTAGTCTTTAACTTAATTACTCAGAATTAAACTAATTATTGTTTACTCTTTCTTTTACTCTTTAGTTTAATTACCCATAATTAAACTAATTACTGCTTTACTATTTAGTTTAATTACCCAGAATTAAACTAACATCTTCTTCTTTTTCTCTTTAGTTTAATTACCCAGAATTAAACTAACCCCTTCTTCTTTTACTATTTAGTTTAATTACCCAGAATTAAACTAACATCTTCTTCTTTTGCTCTTTAGTTTAATTACCCAGAATTAAACTAACCTCTTCTTCTTTTATAGTTTAAATACCCAGAATTAAACTAACCTCTCCTTCTTTTACTATTTAGTTTAATTACCCAGAATTAAACTAACCTCTCCTTCTTTTACTATTTAGTTTAATTACCCAGAATTAAACTAACCTCTTATTCTTTTGCTCTTTAGTTTAATTACCCATAATTAAACTAACATCTTCTTCTTTTACTATTTAGTTTAATTACCCAGAATTAAACTAACCCCTTCTTCTTTTACTATTTAGTTTAATTACCCAGAATTAAACTAACATCTCTTTCTTTGGCTCTTTAGTTTAATTACCCAGAATTAAACTAACCTCTCCTTCTTTTACTATTTAGTTTAATTTCCCAGAATTAAACTAACCTCTTCTTCTTTGACTATTTAGTTTAATTACCCGGAATTAAACTAGTTATTGTTTGCTCCTTCTTTTACTGTTTTTAGTTCAATTGCTCTTCTTCTAATTACTCTTTCTCCTACTTCTGATTACTCTTTCGTCCACTTCTTAGCTTAATTGCTCTGAATTAAACTAACTACTGATGACTAATTTTTACTTTCTAGCTTAATTGCCCAGAATTAAACTAATTACTCTGACTAGCTTGCTTAACGACCTTGAATTAAGTCCTTGACTGATTCATGGGTGCATATGATGCATGTAATCTTATTTAAAAATGTTTAACGTGTGATTATACGAGAAACATTATTTGGGCACCTTCCACTTGACTGGTAAGACCCTCATTTAGATGTTTCAAGCTTAGGAAACTCTTATTGAAACAGACGAACATTGTCCACATTCCAACCGATCTTTCCATCCTCGGAGTCAATTTATTTATCTCATATGAACATGGCATTAATAACATTTAATGGAACTTAAATGCATGAACATGAGTATAAAACGCTTTATTCACATATTTTAATTTCTTTCTCATGATTAGTAAAATAAACTACTAAACTGTTGCTAATAACTTTAAATTAAGGGTTAAAAGAATTAATGAAGCTAGGCCTTAGATTGAGCTAATATAAGCTAGACTAATTTTACGAAGCCCAAATGTCCAAAACAAATAAAAGCCTCAAGTGAAATTAAAATCAGAAAGCCCAAATATAAGGTTTAAAAAGCTCAGGTCAGAAATTTACCAAGTTTAAGGTGGGCCTGCACGGGTTGGGTCAAGTGGGGGGAACCAGGTCGGCTATTGGGTTTTGTATAAGTATACAAAACCCTAGCCCTTTTTCTAACTTCTTCTTCTTCTTTTGAACCGCAGCGCCGCCACCACCACTGACGGAAATCCCCTCCACCGCACCGGAGCTCCGATCACTGTCAGAATGCCACCAAATTCTCCAGATCCCCTCCTCCCGAGCTTCTGAATCTGAATCCGAATCCAACCTTTCTTTCCTCAAAAACAACGAGAAAAGCCCTCAAATGGAGCCTCACCGTGACCTACTTCCCATCTCAGATCCAGAAAATCCAACCGTTGGATGACCTTCATTTTCAGGTATGCTGTCCTTCACCCCGCTCCCTCTATTTCCACCGAATCGGATTTCGAATCTGAGATTCCTAGCCATTAGTCCCCTAGTACCCATATCTCAAATCCTCGAATCCCGGCGGTTTCTTACCTCCGAATCTTCTTTTGCTCTCCCTCAACTTCATGCTTCTGAACCCTAACTTACCTCCATCAAAATCTAAAGAGTCTGAGCTCATTTTTAGTCAAAGGGTCTTCATTTTCTTTCGAAGAAAACCAAGAGAGTTTGAGATAAGGAATGTGTGTTTTCTCCATGATGTGGGAGAGTGAATTTCTCTGTCTGAGAGTGTGAGGCTTTCTGTTTTTTTGTGTGTAGTGAGAGTGTTGTTTTTTTGTTTTGATGAAGAAGAGAAAGTCTGTGCTTTAAAAAAATCGAGACTGAAGCGACTGTTTTTTTTTTTCTGTGATCTGTGTGTGTGTGAAAAATGTCCAATCCCCCCCCCCCCTCTTCTGTGTGTGATAATCCCTTTTTTATATTCATTTTTTCTTTCAAGGTTCCTTCTGATCCTTTGTTTTTTAGTGCTGCAGGTGAGAAATTCGGATAAGAATGGAGCTGAATGAATGAGCTGGAGGCTTGTACTCAACAGGTGAGTCATCTTCTTTGGTGACCTATTTCTCTTTTGGTCCTTTTTTATTTTGCTTACCTTCCCTTTGATCATCCTCTGATTTCATTTTGACCCCCTTTTCCTGTCTTCTTTGCAGGTTGATGATGCTGAGCTGGCAGGTAACTTTCCTTCTCCTTGACTATAGTTAGAATTTGAGATCGAAATTTTGTGTGCTGTGAACACAAGACTTTAAGGGTGCATGCTTAATCTTACTGTGGATGCTGCAATGATTAATGAAAAGATGACTAAAATGCTTATGTGTAAGCTTGTTGCCTATGTGATGCATGCACACTAACCCTTAGTAATGATGCAAAGAACTCGAATGTGACTATGCATTGCAAAATGCCCTGATTTTGTAAAAATGAAAACATGTGAAGTGCCCTGTGTTTCTATGCAGAGTGCTTTCATGTAATGATTTTGAATGATACTTGCTGGACTTTATTTGTGATGTGTTTATATGCTTGTGGGTGGTGCATACTGAACATAAGATGGATGTGGCCTGTTTATGATTTCAATAAGATTCAAATGACTAAATGCAATCTGACATATCTTCTAAAAATGCAAATTGTCATTACTTTAATCTCCATGCAATCCATGTCCTTTGATCCCATTTGTTGCTGAGTTGCTTTGCTTCTGAAGTAAGAACTACCCTATTTTCAGAGCTATCTTCTGCCCATTTTTGAAAATTTCTTGCTGCCTTGCCATTTTGGTCCATACTTGCTTGTTGTTGGTAGCCTTGATAACTTGTTGCCCATACAATTCAAGTGCTTGAATTGGCCCTATAAATATTTGCTTGCTTGATCATTGATACGGATGAGGTAACATGCCACTGACCCTTTTTGCTTGCTGATTTGTCCCATTTGATCCTCATGATTCTGCTTTGTTTATCTTTCTCTGACTTCATGAATGATCACATAATTGTGAAGTTCCAATTTCAATGTTGATGCTCATGTCATGACTATGATCCTTGCTGCTTTGGTTCCCTCCAGGTTGTGAACTTTGAAGGACTATTTCAAGTTTCAAGGAAGGCTTGAATTTGAGAAGCGGCTAGATGACACGAAACAGCCATGGAAAGCCTTGAAGCATCAAGGAAAATGGGAAATTTGCTAAAAGAATTTAATGTATATTTTCTGTCTGTAGTGGCACAAGGGAAGTGGGATTGTAAAGTGAATGCCAAGGAAATTCTTCTAATGCATTTTCCGATTTTAACCCTTATAGCATATCTTCTAAAATTTTGGACATGTCTTGATATATGTGGTCCAAAGCAGAAGCCCACTGGCAAGCAAAGTTAGTCTAATATTGGTGGCCCAAAGGAATGAGATCAAACAATTCAAGATGGTGATAAGGCCCGTGATCAACCCAAAGTTAAAAGTAAATAATTAACAAGGAGGGCTTGACACAATTTAGAAAAAGGTAGTTCCATGTTAAGAAATTAAAATTGCATAAAGATGCAATGCAAAAAGCTATCAATAAAAATGAATTAAGGGAACAGAATATGCAAAATGTAATTTAATTACACAAAATGCCATTTAATAAAGAGAAGATATATATTTCTTATATTTTCAAACTTTAAAAGCCAGATGTAATATTATGGATTAATATGCTACAAGAATGAGGTAATGGATTACACTAAATGCAATTGAATCATGCCCATGCAAATGTGATTTAAACATGCCATAATTGGAAATATTTTTGGGTTTTTGAATGCAATCTACCAAAGACTAACTGCCAATAATGAACATGCTAACTAGTGATTGAACAATTTTGATCAAAATGCTCCTTAGAGGCCCTGAAGTAAATTAAGCAACAATAAATTATAATTTAAAGGATATGGTTCAAAAACAGGTGTCTACAACGTGCGTTGCACGTGGGCCAACGTGTTTAAATGAAATATTCATATGAAATTATGATAACCTCCCTATTAAATTATGATAATTACACTATTTTTGATGACCTCCTTATGAAATTTTGATAACCTTCCTATGAAATTTTAGTAACGATACTACGGAATTTCGAAAACCTTTTTATAATTTTTTTAACCTTCTTAAGAAATTGAAATTTTGTTAACCTCCCTAAGGAATTTTGAAGACCTCACTATGAAATTTTGTTTATTTCCCAATGAAATTTTGATAACCAACACTATGAAATGTTGATAATCTCCATATGATATATTGATAACAACGTTATGAAATTAAAAACCTCCATATGAATTGTTAGTAATCACACTCTGAAATGTTGATAATCACACTATGAAATTGTGATAACCTCGCTATGGAATTTTTATAAACCTTCCTACAAAATTTTGATAAACCTCCCTATAAAATTTTGATAACCTCATTATGAAATCTTGATAACCTCCCCATGAAATATTAGTAACCTCCTTATGAAATTTTGTTGACCACACTATGAAATTCTTATAATTAACCTCGTTATGATATTTTGATAATCTCTTTGATAACATTTCTATAAAATTGTGATAACCACACTATGAAATTTCAATAACCTTTCTAAGAAATTTTAATAACCTGATCCTATGAAATTTTGGTAACCACACTATGAAATTTTGATAACCTTCCCATGAAATTTTGATAACTTTCATATGAAATTTTGGTAACCACACTATGGAATTATGATAACCTCCTCATAAAATTATAATAACCATCTTATGAAATTTTGATAACCACACAGAGACAAGAAAATCAAAATCATAATATCACCTACTCTTCTAACTTAACAGTTTCCAATTGAACAAAGTGAATGCGTCAAAACATTATATAACGAAGAGATGGAGCTTCACTAACAATAGTATTGAACGTGTTAGTGTTAGTTTAATCTTTTTATTGACATTTAAAAAATTGAAATTAAAAGTAAAATATTAAATTCAAAAAATAATAGTAAAGGAAATTTACATGTTCATCAAGGAAAACCAATTTGACAAACTTATAATTCGGTCTAAATTGAAATTTTTAATTAATTTTTAAATAATAAAATTATGCTAAATTTTAATAATGGCAATTTAGAAATATATTAGAAAAAAAGGTGCAATCGGAAAACATAAAGTTTCCCATTATTCGTAGAAATTTGTATGTTCATCAATGAAAATCAATTTTACAAACTTATTATTCGGTCTAAATTGGAATTTTTATAATTAATTTTTAAATAATAAATTTTAATAATGTCAATTTAGAAATATATTTGAAAAAAGGGTACAATCGGAAAACATAAAGTTTCCCATTATTCGTACTTTTATATATAGTATAGATAGCTTTGGAGAAACTATTGGTTTTGTCTCATTTCGACCCAATAGGCTCATTAGGCTCGTTTGAGTCCATGAAGTCCAAATTGCCAAGCCAGATGTCTTGAAGTCTAAATCTGATATTCTTAGGCCCAATTCGTTAATATGGAAACCCAAAGAAGGAGTTCAAGTCCAATCAGTAATTATGATGCAGTAATGATTCAGCCTTGATGCAGTATTGTCAAATCATATTTAAAGGAGGACTTCACAAGAGCAGTTTTTGAAGAAAATTCATAACTTTTGATTCAGAGCTCAGAAAAATGCAAATGAGGTGTCGTTGGAAAGAGAATGCCGAGATCTACAACTTTTATGTCTATCTTGAAACCTAATTCTGCCGTTTCGGTGGATGATTTTGCCCTTGAAATTTCTGGACAGAATTGATCTTCTCCTAAACCGACTTGGAGAATGTTTTGGACGAAAATTCAGATGTTAAAGATAATGTGGGACATCTCTATTTGCCATGTTGGATCTAATTAATGAGGATAATCTAAATTTCCATTATTTTAATAGTGGAATATATGATTTAGTTTAACTAAAATTATTCACAAAAACTGTAAGCTAGATAATGCTTTTTCTTCTCTCTGAGTTCCCTCTTCTCCATGGTCTTCTGGTAGAGGTTATTATCTGTTCAAATACAGCCTCTATCCTTGTGATAAAACATGTATCACATAGGATTGTTTTGATCAAATCCTATCAAGTCCACAACTCTATTTTCCTTTACAAATTCGAAAGCTATCCAGGATATCTGCTATCAGAATCTTATCGCATATTAGGTTCAAAATTCAAAATGAATTTGTTCCTAACGTTCCAACAGGAGATCATTTATCTCTATCTCATAATTTGGTGTTGGTGGTTGTTTAGCTTGTGGTTTTCACGTTGGCCTCTTCTTTTTCTTCTTCTTCTTTTTCTTCTTCTTCCTCTTGCTTTCCAATTTATTATTTCGGTAACCGTTTTAATCATGGCGGCGGAACAGTTGTCTAGCTTTTGCTCAAAATTGTCGATTAACGAGGGAGAACAATCGAAAGTCATTATCACTAAGGAATGGTTGGAGGAGGATGATGAAGCCTCGCCTATCTATTTTCTAATTGGAAGACTTTTCACTAAGAAGCAGGCAAACATTGAGGGTATGAGGACAGCCTTGTTCAATGCCTGGGGTCTGGATTCAAGCCTGGGGATTAAGGAGGTGGCAGAAAAGCTGTATCTTTTCAGCTTTGAAGAGGAATCGGATAGGGATCGAGTCCTGGTTAATCAACCATGGCACTTCAACAGAAACCTTCTTGTCCTAAAGGAATATGATGGTGTTAAGAAACCGGAGACAATTGTCTTTGATTCATGCCCATTTTGGGTGAGAATTTATGAGCTCCTCCCGATTATGATGACCGAAAAGGTTGGTACTGCGGTTGCTGGAGCTGCCGGAAAGGTGCTGAAGGTGGATCATCAATGGGGCAAGTTTCTTCGAGTTCGAATTCTGGTGGATGTTAAACAACCAGTGGTGGATAAAACAATGGTTTCCTCACCTTATGGTGAAATTGAGGCAGAGTTTTATTACGAGGATATGCTCGATTTCTGTTTCACATGAGGTATGTTTGATCATGTGGCTGAACATGATTGTAAGCTTGCAGTGGAGATGCGGATGACTCAAGGATTTGTTACAAAGAAGTATTCTGCTGATCTGAAAGCCGGTTCTCCTCGCCTTAAATCCGGTAGGTCTGATAATGGTGAGGGTTTTGTCAGAGCAAGTTCGGTTAATCGGAGGCAGAGTCCTTTATCAGCAGCGGCGGGAAGACGAGGTGGTGGTTCGGCCCAACTATCCTTTTCGGCGTCCAACAGTCGTCGGAATATTCGGAGACACGTGGACAGTATGATCCTCCGGGGTAGGCAAGCCGGAAGAGCCATTGTTGCTGATGATGTCTCTTGCGAAATCTTATCTCGTAATCCACGGGTTGCTGCTCCATCAATGGCGGAAGGTGGTTTGATGAACAGGCCGAGGATTGGGGAAGGTTCGGTTGGGGTGGTTGCGAGAATTGGGGAGGAGAATTCGGGATTTGAGGCGGAAATCGGGGAGTTATATGGAGACCTTGGACTGCCGAATTCAACGGATCATAACCTTAATCTAAGGGATTCGGGTAATGTTGTTAAGGGAAAAGGCAAGCAACCTGCTGCCGAATATCAGGGAGCAAGCTCAACAGATTCATCATCTCCCTTTACTTTCGGCTTGCAGAATGGAAGTCAACTGCAAAATTTAAGGGGAGGTGCGGGTCATTCTCAACAACTTTCCACTTCTATTTCTTCTCCTACTATATCAGGTTTGAGTGGAGCAAATAATGGGACCTTACGGGTTGGTGGGGGGCCGGACTTGATGGGCCTGGTGAATGGGCTAGTTACAGGCTCTCATTTGCAGCAATCTCGTCATGAGCAAGAAGGGCCAATTATTTCAAATGGGTCGGGCACTAATGGGTATAATCCAAGTGCTCCATTTGTTTTTGGTGTAGGTAGTTCATCAAGGTCTAAACAACAAAGGAGGTGGAAAAAACATGCTCGTGTTTCTGACAAATATTCTTTTGAAGCGTTAACCCGTCACATGGTTTCGAAAGTGGGAGATAAGAGGCTTCCGGGTTTTACTATCCAGGAATATGATCGAGGAAATGCAGTAAAGCGGACTAGGGAAGTGGAACCGATTATGGTTGACCGGGCTGAAGCTCTTCATTCCAGGACGGAGCAAGATAATGGAGATCATCCGGGGCAGGCACCTGTTGGAGCGGATAACATTGATACTGGTTTGGCGAGGGCGACTGCAGAGCGTCCTTGCCAAGATCCATGATTTTTATGGCTTGGAATTGCCGTGGGTTAGGGGCACCCAGGGCAATTCGTACTTTATCTAGTTTAATTAGTTGTAATAAACCCCAAATTTTATTTCTGTCAGAAACAAAGAGAACCAGTAATGAAATGGAATGGATTCGGTGTCGTTTGGGTTATGATAGTTGTTTTACTGTTAATTGTGTA
The DNA here is from genome assembly GCA_001974825.2 of Corchorus olitorius. NCBI lineage: Eukaryota > Viridiplantae > Streptophyta > Magnoliopsida > Malvales > Malvaceae > Corchorus > Corchorus olitorius. Next base: position 21,148 of record AWUE01024331.1, read on the forward strand.
GGCCGTTCTGGTGGTTTAGCTTTAGTTTGGCAAAATTCTTTTTCTGTTAATATAGTTTCTTATTCTATTTCACATATTGATGTTAATGTTAGTAGTAGTTCAAATGTACTCTGGCGTTTGACTGGTTTTTATGGGCGCCCTGAAATGAGCCGTAGACATGAATCATGGGAACTATTGAGATTATTATCTTCCCAATCAAACCTGCCTTGGATGTGTATTGGAGATTTCAACGAGATCCTCTCTAATGATGAAAAAATTGGAGGTGCATTACGATCTCAACGACAGATGCAACACTTTTGAGAAGCTATTGAAGATTGCCACTTTCAGGAATTACAAGTACAAGGTCCTTTGATGACTTGGTCGAGGCGAATGCGAGATGGGATGGTCTTTGAGAAATTGGATAGATGTCTGGTTACAGAAGATTGGATCCATCGGTTTCAATATTCATTTGTAAAATTATTGGTTACATCTGCATCTGATCATTTACCACTAGTTGTAAATGTATTAGATAGACCTCTATTGGATTTACGAGCAAGAAAGCAATTTAGGTTTGAACATATGTGGATAACACATGAAGGTTCGACTACTGTGATTGAGGAGAGTTGGAACAAAAATGCAGAGGCAAATGTCCAGCAACATATTGCTGTTTGTGGACAAGCTTTGCATCATTGGGATGTAACGGTGTTTGGCAAGGTTCAATATGGTATTCAGAGAAAAAAGAAAGAACTGGAACAGGCCTACATCATAGCACAAACTACTGGGATCTCAAGACATCTGCATGTTTGTTTAGATGAACTTAATGAGTTATATGATCGAGAAGAGACCATGTGGAGACAGAGATTAAAAGCGGCGTGGCTTAGAGAGGGTGATAGGAATTCGAGATTTTTCCACTCTGTGGTCAATTCCCGAAAAGCCAAGAATTGTATATCGTTTATTCAAGATGAGGCTGAAGTCTGGCATTCTGATTTTCCAACAGTAGAACGAATAGTGGTTGACTATTTTAAGCAGATATTTACCACTATAAATCCACTACATTCGGATATTGAGCAGGTACTAGGAACAGTGGATAGAAGGGTCACGGCTGATATGAATTTCAAGTTGAATAGACTTTTCACAATTGAGGATATCAAAATTGCAGCATTTGATATGGGAGCGGATAAGTCACCAGGTCCAGATGGTTTGACTCCGTTATTTTTTCAACATTACTGGAATATCGTTGGAGAAAAGGTTAGTGAAATGGCTTTGGGTTTTTTGAATTCAAGGCACTCTCTGCCCGACATTAATCATACAAATGTTGTGTTGATTCCAAAAAATGAGCATCCCTGTAAGGTTACTGATTATCGACCGATTAGCTTATGTAATGTAGTGTTTAAGATTGTGTCAAAGGCATTAGCAAATCGGTTGAGAAAAATTCTATCGGAGATTATTGGACCTAACCAGAGTGCATTTGTTCCAGGACATATGATTTTTGATAGTTCATTTATAGCTTTCGAAACTGTCCATTATATGAAAAATAAACGAGCTGGTGGGGTGAATCATATGGCCTTGAAACTAGATTTAAGTAAGGCTTATGACCGTGTGGAGTGGGCCTTTTTGGAAGGAATGATGAGGCAATTGGGATTTTCACAACACTGGATTTCTTTGGTGATGTCATGTGTGTCAACAGTTTCTTACTCTATAATGGTCAATGGGGTACAGAAGGAGAAGTTCACTCCATCCAGAGGGATTAGACAAGGTGATCCACTATCACCTTATTTATTCCTTCTTTGTATGGAGGGATTATCTTGTTTATTACAGCGGGCGGAATCGGAGGGTTCTATTAAAGGGATTGCGGTTAATAGACATGCTCCTAGAATTTCACATTTGTTTTTCGCTGATGATAGTTTGTTGTTCTTAAGGGCATCTCTTGATGAATGTGATGTAATTGTTGATTTGCTGCGACAGTTCTCGTTAGCCACAGGTCAACAGATTAACATTGATAAGTCTGCAGTGCTGTTTAGCTCGAATACACCCGACGTTTTATGTGACTCCGTTATGCAGCATTTGGGTATTCATAAAATACTGGCTCGGGATCGTTATTTGGGTATGCCGATTATGATTGGTAAATCTAAGAAAGCTGAATTACAGATTATTAAAGATAGATTATGGAAGAGACTTCAGCGATGGAGAGGTAGTTTGTTATCTATTGCAGGCAGGGCGGTGATGATACAGTTTATTGCTCAAGCAATTCCGACGTACCTCATGAGTTGTTTTCGTTTTCCGAAGACGTTTCTTCATGAATTAAACATGTTAGTTGCCAAGTTGTGGTGGGGGAGTACTGATACGAGAAGGAAGATTCATTGGAAATCTTGGGAAGCATTATGCATTTCTAAGCTTGATGGTGGTTTGGGCTTTCGAGACTTTGAATCGTTTAATCTGGCATTGTTGGCGAAGCATTGTTGGCATCTTCTTCATGATGAAACTTCTCTGTGTTCTCGGGTGATGAAAGCGAAGTATTATCATAACACTTCATTTATGCAGGCTACACTGGGAGGTAATCCTTCTTTTGTGTGGCGAACCTTGTTAGCTGGGCGTGAGGTGATTCGTCAGGGATCTCGTTGGCGAATTGGCAATGGTATGACTGTTGATGTCTGGCGTGACAAATGGATATCAAAATATCCAACTTTCCAACCACAAGCTAGGCTGGGATGAATATGCAGTCGATATCGGTCTCGACTCTGATTAACGAAAATGGTTGTTGGGATATTGATTTGTTGAATGAACTGTTTGAGGCGGAAGACACAGTTCGTATCCTCTGCATTCCTCTGCATCTGGTGGGTACGGATAAGTTGATTTGGAATTTTACGATTAATGGGACCTATACGGTTCGTAGCGGATATCATGTGGCTAGAAGATTATTGGGGCACGCTGAGCTGGATATAAACGATCGATCACCAATTTGGAAATTGATCTGGACTGCTCATGTGTTACCGAAGGTCAAATATTTCCTTTGGCGAGTTGTTCATGATATTTTGCCTTCAAAGCCACAACTACAACAAAGGGGAGTACCGATAGATTTGAATTGTGTTGTTTGCGGTGGAATTGAATCCTCTCTTTACCATGTTTTCTTCGAATGTTCGTTTAGTAGCCAGGTATGGAAGATGGCATGTCCATGGTTACCTGCATATTTGGAAACTTGGTATGGTAGAGAGGATTTTTGGATTTGCCTCTTTCAGAAAGCCAATCAGTTGGGCTTGTTAGATAATGTGTGTTTTATACTGTGGCTGATTTGGACCAACCGTAATAAGACTTTACATGAGCACGTATGTCATCTGCCTTCTGCACTGTGTACTGCTGCAAGCCGTTTAACGAGTGAGTATGGAGCTTCTTTTCAGCGAGTTCATCAAACACATAGGATGGAGCGGCAATCATGGCGACCTCCAGCGTCAGGACGTGTTAAACTTAATACAGATGCAGCTTTTATTCTCAATCAGAAGGAAGCAGTTTTAGGAGCTGTTATTCGAGATGTGAATGGTCATGTCCTGTTATCTGGAATAGCAAGAATCGATAATGTACCGGATAGTTTATTTGCGGAAGTCTATGCAATTCGCTTTGGTTTGTTGCTTGCTCTCTCTTTTAACCAGATGACTTGTGAGGTTGAAAGTGATAGCTTATTAGCAATTTTAGAAATCAATAAACAGACCCCTTCGCTTTGGGAAGGTGGTTCGTTAATCTTCCAGATTAAACACATAATGACTTCTTTTGTATTTTGTTCTTTTAAACATATTAGTAGATCAGCAAATATTTTGCCTCATAATCTAGCCCAGATTGATTGTGATGTAGGGGCTAATTATGTTTGGTGCGAATTACTTCTGCACGTTTGTAATTGGGATTTATAATATCAATGAAAATTTGATCATTCACTCAAAAAAAATAGTGGAATATTAAAATATTATTTAATAATAACAATTTAGAAATATATTTGAAAAAAAAAGGTACAATCGGAAAACATAAAGTCTCCCCTTATTCATACTTTTATATATTTAAGCTCTTCAAATAATATATAGTATATATATAACATACCTTAAGCTCACAAAAACTGAGAGGAGTCAAGACTCAAGCTATACATGTTTTTTTTTTTGGGATAAAATTACTTCTCGCATGCATTTCATCCAATAAGGAACTTGTTTAAATTAAAACTTGCAAGTAGAAGATTTTGGGATTTCAACTAGAATTTTAGCATTACAAGATGTATATACATAGGTTCATATTTGGAGGATTCTCATTGTGGAAAATGTCACCCTCAAAGGACTAAAGCCATTTGCCATAAGCTATGTTCTAGTCCCTATTAGTACTAATGATGTGTAATGCTCTCCAGTACAATTTGTTCTTCTTTAGGAGAATCCTTATTTTGTTCATTAGTAACCCTTCTTTTCTCTTCTCTATTCTTCCCCCACAGCACACTATAAAGACCTCCAACCAGCAGGACAACCCCACCAACACTGCATTAATCATGTTCAAATACATGGAAACTTGTCAATATTTGCATATGCTGATATGCCATATAAGAATCAATAACTCAAAATTATGTTGCATAATGGGACAGTCATGGATCACATAATCAATGTTAATATGAATATATAGAATTTTTATGGCTTATTAGCCTTTTTGCCTCATGAACTATTGCGTCAAGGACATTTTGCCTCTTAACTTCAAATCAGGACATTTTGCCCCCTGAACTTCCCAATATCAAAACATTTTACCCCCTGATGGAGGGAGCAAATTGTCCTTAGTCCTGGTTCAGGGGGCAAAAAGGCTAATAAACCGAATTTCTATTCATATTAATCAAGAATGTTAATTCCGTATGCACTTTTGTGTCCCAATACGTATGTGTGTATGCATGCATGCGCACAAATTAGAGAAAGAGAATAGAAAATACTAGAATATACAGTGTACCTTCCCCAGTAAAGTGTCTCCTTCCACAAGAATACAGAGAAGATGGCAGTTATGACAAGAGCAAATGGAGTGAAAATTGATGTGAAAACTGGACCTTTCTTCTCAATAGTCCATGCTTGCAGCCAATATGTAATACCGGTCACGATTATGCCCTGCAGCCATTATAACTTTGACAGTCTGATAAAAGAGTCTAATTTACTAAGCTCTATACATACATGTATGTGTGTATATGTAAGTTATTCACACATGCATATATATATATATATATATATATATATATATGTGTGTTAACAAGGCCTTGTCAAATTGTAAAAGGATAGGCTGAAGTTGCTCGAATCAAGGCAATATGTCATGTTTAGATAAGGATCCCTATTGTAAAATTTACTTTTGAAGATATAGTCCAATTGCTATAATCACAATATAGTTTGATTTGATAAGGCAAAGGAATGAAAGGATTTCCATCATATAGTGCGACACATTGGCCTGATGGGTTGAAGGACTGTTTTTCCAGGCATGCAATTCAAAGGAGAAATGCTAGATTTTTCTTTTTCTCTTTAGTTAGGGTGCTAATAAGTGGATAATAATTAATTGGGTTGATGACTAATCCTTAAATAAATTGAAAATTTTATGTGCATATGCAAGTGAAAGTGGATGAAAAATGAGATTAACATACACAATAGGCTACAGAGAGAAGATTAAAATCCCATCCAAGCTTCCAGGCTGATGGATTTCTTTCTACTGCAATGGCCCAAACAGTAGATTGTATGCAGCTAAAGAAGCATTGGAAAGCAGTAAGCCGAATTTTGGCCGGATATTGCTTGATTATTCCACCCTGCAATCCAAAACATCTTGTTATAAGACTAGTAGCGTAGGAAGAATATAACATGGATGGAAAATTATAAACTAGCATGCTAATTCAGCTCAAACCTGCAAAACAAGCCACAAAGACCAAGTTGTATTGGCTGAAATCATGATAAGAGAACCTTTTATCCACTTTGAAATAGAGTAGCTCTTCATCAGAGAGTCTGCAGTTTGGTTTTCGGTTCCCGGATTCCACCAGTTCATAGGTGGCCCTTTCACAAAAGCAAACACCATTGCACCAGAAAGACTGATTACTGAACCTAACACCTTGGCTATTCCTGGAAGTTGTCTCAAGGATATGCTTTCCATCCTGAATATTCCAAAGTCAGTTTTTTTTTTTCCATATCTTGTTCAACTGTTTTGAATTTATCTACATACCTCAAGCAAACAGCAATTATAAAGGTAAGGACAGGAATTGTGTTGGTAGTGGCAGCAGCAAATGTTGCAGTTGTGTAGTTGATTGCAATATTGTAGAGATTTAAACTCAAGGTGAGCCTGAATTTTACATACATGAAGGACTATTAGAAATTTTGATTATGTGCAACTTTCTTGACTTGTAAGTTTTGCAACATCAAACAAGGATCTTGTTCGTACCCGCATAAAGAAAGAAAGAAGATCTTGCAGAGTAAAGTGTATGATAGTGAGGTCTGCTTACTGCAAATTAAAAGTTTGCCAAAAGTTAAAAAGGAGAATCATGGGAAGGACTAAAAGGGTTAATCAATGCATAAAAGAAATATACTTCAAAGTAACCTTTCAAGGAAGAATGCAAATGGAGCTAATGCCACAGTGGCAAAAGCTTGCCGGTAGACCACAAACACATGAGGGTTCATCCCTTTGGAAATTGCTGCTTTTGAAAACAAGGCCATGCCTGCATATATAAATTGTACAAAGAGCATTGCAATGTAAGGCTTATGGTTCTCCATAATCACTGCATATTTAAGTAAACTCTTCATGCTGCAATAATGTCTCTTAGGCCTCCTTTCTGTGAGTCTTGAAATGATCAGTAAGATCTTCAATATATAGAGAAACCAAGCACTTGGCATTCTTCCTGAAGCACTTTTTTTTTCTTTCTTTTTTTTTCATTTTTTTCTGCCTATATGTCAAATCTTAATACATTAAAGCGGAAAGAAATTTGTGCTTCAATCAAGCATTGAAAGCTTTCAAAAACAGTATGTTTTTCCTTGTCATAAAATGGCATGGAGGTCCACTAGGAAAACACTTTTGCCCTGCCTTGACTCAAAGGGGACAGCAACTTGGGTTAGTGAATAGTGGAGTAAAAACATGCTTTTCCCGGATATCTGCCATCAGCAACCGGCTGTAGCAATGAAAATAAGAGTTATTATTTGATATATTGTCAGTGTAGTTTTTGGACTTTACAAGCGGATTCAAAGGTAATTAGATTTTTAATATTTCAATCTAGTTCCTAAGAGATCACATGTCACCCTTCTAGAGTATGCTAAACTCCACTGACGATGTATTTAAAAAAAATTTCCTAAAAGTAATGACTATAATCTAATCTCGACTTATTGTCAAACGTCCAACCTAAAACCAATTGACACTCCCTCTAATGTGTAGCCGTAGACTAATAACTAAAACGGACAACACTACACATGTGTAGCCTAGCCACCATATGATATGGCTAAGAGCACCATCATTTTGTCACCATATGGATTGAACTGATGAATGTTTGTATTATGATATGAGCATCATTTTGCATTTTTATTAAGAATGAGATCTTTCTTTAAAGGTTGCGTTTTGTTCTTGGAATGCAGTAGGAAAGTGTGGTAAGTTGGGTAGGGGAATAACTTATGTTTGGTTCGTGGTATCTTAGTTATCATGTGGGAATGTGATTCCTACCTCTTTCCTGGAAATGCTATTTTAGTGGGAAAGTGTACATTTTTTGTTTTTGTGGGAATCGGATTACCATGTCTGGTTAACGTCAGAATCTATATTCCCAAGATGTGCAAAGTACAACCTTTGCCCCCAGCTTTCATTCCAAAAATTTGGTAAGATTAAATTTAGTAAGATATTAAAATTTGAAGGTATAAGAGAAAAATCATTAAAATTTGAGGGTATAAGAGAAAAATCATTAAAATTTGAGGGTATAAGAGGTAAGTCAAGATAAAAATAGTAAAACTTCCTGGGAAAGTTAACTTTCTCACCCTTTTAAGTGGGAATGACATTCCCATCTAAAATTAGATTCCTCCAACCAAACATGAGACTAACAGGATTTATCCAATATGCAGTTGTCTAGTAAAAACAATAAGGCAAGCTATCGCCTATCGGCCTATCACATCAATTTTTAGTGCTAATAATAACCACTAACAAGGTTGATCTGGATATGCACTAAAAAAAAACCTGCTGCCCAACTTTGAGTTCCTGTAGCATAGCACAACATTACCTCACAGATTGAAAAATGTTTAATGGAGATTAGATTAAAGTCTCTCCCCAGGCGACAGAGATGCCGCGTAGTTATTCATTCAGTGTGACAAACAAGGTAACTGAAGTTACTATAAGGAAAGTGCTTTCACAATTGCAAAGAATAACTAAGATATGTTATTGCTTTTGCTTTCAGCTCCTAGGCTTAGGCTATCCCCTATTAATGGAAGTCTAGGCTAGGCATGCGGAAGGGGGCACCCGGCAAGAATGCATTCTAATGTTGAGAGCAAGAATCGATTCCAATGGCTTTTAAAGATCCTTTCCTGAATTAAAGGACAGAGTGGAAAACTTGAAACTGTAGTTATGGAGATGCACTTTTTGAGCTCACTTGATATTGCCCTCAGATTTCAACCACACACAAAAATCTCTCTCTTGTTCAGTTTCTTTCAGGATAAGGCATACAAATGTTTGTTCATAAAGAGTTATACCTACATATGATGTTTCATATTTAACACATAATAACAAAGGGTTGCAGCTTTTGAGTTTAGTTCAGATCATTTAATCTTCAAAGTGAACTAATTAACCTTAACATCCTTGTCAGCTTTTCATTACTTAAACTTTATGGAGTTAATCACGTCAAAATCTCAGAAATGATAAGCAAAATCCTAATTGTTAAAGTGGTTTTATCCCATATTGGTTATGTTTGACATGACTGGGTGCCTTATATACATGAAGGGTCGCTCCACCTATTGTCAATTGGTTTTAGGTTGGATGCTTAACATGGTATCAGAGCTCAGGTCTGTCCTGTTGCGCCCCAGACTCGGTTGTCCACGTGTAGGCCCGTTCTGTTTCGGGTGTTGTCCCGGGCTACACGTGAGGGGGCGTGTTAAAGTGGTAATATCCCACATTGGTTATATTTGACATGACTGGGTGCCTTATATAGATGAAGGGCCGCTCCACCTATTGCCAATTGGTTTTAGGTTGGATGCTTAACACTAATGATCCATGACTAGGTATTCTTGCTTGCCTGCTTGACATAAAGAAAATTAATTTACTTACCAAAATCAGGAAGCAATGCAACATTTACTAGTCAATGGAAAAATTAATCATGAATAAGAAACAAGCTTTTTCTGGTGAGTATGACTAGCCAATGGCTCCGTGTTTATCCTCTTATTTGAGCATGTGCCCTTGAACATTATTGTAAAGGTGACATTAAGAGATCCTTAAAATGGAAGCTTTCTTCATGTCATTTTCCAGAAATTAGACATGTGTTTTTATAATTAGGCAACATTTCAAATGCAGAGCAACTGTTTACAGACAAGAATGTAACTATCCCATTAGAAACCACCAGCAAATGAGAGCAAAATGCTAATTAGGCATTATTGTGTATACCTTCTGCCACTTGCTGCAGCAACAACATCCTGCACCTTCAAATGTTTGCTAGGACGTTCCTAATAATAGTGTCATCCATTGACCATTTTTTAAACAATTTTATAGGTTGAAAAACTGTTGACAATACCCACTATCATATAGTTTAATTCGCTATTAATTATCATGATATCGAATGGTTGAAACGGAAGGGAAACTTGCAGAAAAAGTATTTTAATTAGGGCAAATTTTGGTTAGAATACTGCAGCCGGTTTCATAAATTAGTTTGTAACATTCAACCTTGATTCTTCTAGATTGAATGGAGGACCATACTTTAATTAACAATGTATGGTGGTCTATTCAGTAACCCATACTTCAACATTTGAGGGGCAAATTTTGAGCTAGATTTTGTTCTAACATTATAACCAAGAATGAAAAGGCGCTTGTCTGGTATCAGACATTTTTAACATAAAGTATTTCAAGTTTGCTCAAAACTGTCAGTTAATGTTTAGATTGGTTTACACTTTTCTCCATCAAGTGTGATAGAAAGGTCCAATAAAGACATTTAAAAATAGAATGTAAGCTCTACTCCTACAATAATGCAACTTCATTATTTCAATCTTTTCCCCTTTCTTTTTTGTTTGTCACTTCAACATGTTATGTTCTTTCTTTTGCAATTCATGAACACTTCTTTCCATGAACACATCCGTTTGCTTCGGCTTTCTTTCCAAGTCCAAGTACAAACTTTTTCCTGACCAATGAATTTGGTCGAAAAAATATGGTAACTTAACAGGGAAGCATTGAAACTATATATAATTCTTGCAATTTACTGTTTGAATTTGAAAGTAATGAAGCTAAACATCATATAGCTAAGGATTTTGCAGACTGTTAAAGTTGAATTAAACCATTAACAGGCTGCAGATTCCTATTCGTGGAAGCTCAAATTCGGGTTATAGCTTATTTCTTATACTAAAATGCTTATAATCATTCACCTTAAGAACCCAACATTATGCAACAGGAACACATTGCTGGAGCACATACAAATCAAATATCTTACTTACCTAGCAAGATCTTTCTGTGAAGTCAATTCCATGATCAATGGGCTATCGACGTAGGTCTGCAACAACAACAGCAACAATATAAACAATGAAGTCATTGATGAAGTAAGGCCTTTTACATTAAAATACAACTATATATTGTTTTCATCTCCTTTGAACAGAATATAATTATCAAGTAATTAATGACGAAAAACATGATCCAACCCCTTAATCAACATGGATAAGATGAAGAGTCAGACTGAAATGAGCACGTGTGGTTATTTTTGGACACTGTTGGTTGATAGCAACACCATTGTTGAAGAGTGATTGCTAATCAAGGCCTACCACAACTTCAAATTGTCCTTAAAATCTTGTATGGAAAGTCGACTATCTTAATCCTTTGACAGCTTTGAAGCGCTTAGTCTCAATCATAATTTCCATTGCAATGTTTTAGACTTTTATCAGATGATGAAATAGTTCTGATATGTACATCCTTTTAACAGCTTTCTTTCTTTCTTTTCCTTCCATATGAATGAATGAACATAAAATTTGCAACGTGTGTTATTTTAGATGCAGAAGAAAAGGAGAAAAGAGATAAAAGGAACTTGGAAAATTTTGGTTATGGAAAATAGTTATTATTTGATACACTGTTAGTGTAGTTTTTGGATTCCATAAACGGGTTAAAAGGTTGACAAGTATCCTATTTCAGAATTAATTGAATTCTTAATATTTCAATCTAGTCCCTAAGTAGACACATGTCACCTTTCTAGACCCGTATGTGCAGTCTGCTAAACTTCACTGACGCTGGATTTGATAATAATTCTATGGAAAAGAGTTATTATTTGATACATCGCCAGTGTAGTTTTGGACTTCACAACCGGCTTGAAAGGTTGACAAATACCCCATTTCAGAATTAATTAAATTTTTAATATTTCAATCTAATCCCTAATGGGAAACATGTCATCTTTCTAAACTCGCACGTGCAGTCTGCTAAAGAGACCCTGTCACCCTTCATTATTATTTCATTATTATAGGGAATTAAACTTGACTGCAGAAGAATTCTTGTTCTTGCCAAGAAATTATGCGTCAAACTTATCTGATTTCAGGGGAAATGCCTTCTTTAAATGAATTTTCAATTGAGTAAAACAGAAATTCTATGTTCAACATATATACACTGATCTTCTTAGAGTGAACAACGCAATCATAAGATTTCTTAATTAGGAATGTTCTAACCAAACACTCTCTTATTACATGCATAGTTCTTTCCTTTTATGGAAAAGTATTCAACATCAATTTTGAGGATAGTGAATAATATTTTTGAATTGAATTTTGCATGTAGGGTCTGTAACATTGGAGGGCTGAAAACAAAAGATGTCATTTTCAATGGTTGGGATAAAAGGAATCAATGAGGACTGTTCATGAGAGATACTAGATACATCATACCGGAGGATTTGTAACAAAAAAATGTATAAATGATAAGTATAAAAAAATTTATATGTTATATCAAAAGAAGGGAGATATTCTAAAGTCACTAACAAGCACTCATTTATATGGTTCACAATCCACTTTGAAGTTTATTTATAAAGTAACAATAGTATATCAAATCTTGGATAAATAGTTAAATTTACCTTTTTAGCAACTCTTAAAATTTCTGTCTGCAAATCAAATTAAAAGAAAAAGAATTAATTTTAATTTTTGTTTTAATTTACATCAAATTGTCGGGCCTAAGCCCATTAACCCAAGGACGGAACCAGGATTTACAACATGAAGGGGCGGGTGAAGAACAAAAAAAAATTGTAATATGCTGCTAAGCAATTAACATAAATACCATAAATAGAAAAATCAATAGAAAAATAATAATAGATTAAAGAAAAACTATGTTACATTACTTATTTAAAGTAAATAGATTATTAAAAAAGTACTTGGAGATGAAAAAATAAGATAACAAATAGATTCTAATGAAGTTTGATTGCTAAACACTTAGAGATCTGAAGACTTGGGATTTCAACAAGAAGGATTGCAATAAATTTTTCTAAAAAGTTTTTTTTTTTTTGCTTTGTGGATCTGGGGTACGTACGCCTCTTTAAATATGTGTCTTTTTAAATATGTGTTTTAGATTATTTAATAGTCAAGAGTAGGAGGAGATTAATTAATATTACATATAGTTGAATTAGGAATCAAGATTTTTAATAAAATTAAAATTTGTTATTGGTAAACATGATAAGTGGTAATTAATAACATGTAATTGTAATTTTTTTTTTCATATCCTACTTAATTATTATATAAAATAAAATAATTTTTGAAAAATCCTATAAAAAATTGTTATTTTGAATTTTTGGAGGGGCTAAACTACAATTAATCCTATTTATGTATGTATATATGAGTCCGTTTGGCCCATCTTATTTAACAGCTTATCTATCGAAAAAAGCTTAAGTTGGGTCAAACGGAAAATCTAGAAGTGCTTTTCAGATGTGTTTTTCAGTTGTTTTTGAACTAAAAATCAGAATCTCTAAATTAAAACTTTTTCCAGAAGCATTTTTTCAGAAGAGTTTTAAACTAAACCAAACGTGCACTATATATAAATATATAAAGCGGTATTTGATTTTTTAAAAGTTTGGGGGGCGGCCATCCCACCCCACCCCCCTCTGTCTCCGTAACCAATGTCTTAAAGCTGAAAATGGTTGGGCTTCTAATGGAAGTGAAGTCAAACTGCTTTGGCCATTCACTCTATGCTTTGGGTTTAACAATATTATAAGTATAACAATTCCAATTACCAACCAAGCCTTAATTGTTCAAGTGGATTGGATTTCAATAGCAGCTTCCCCTTATAAAGGCTCTTTGGATTCCTATTTCATTCCAATTTTTTATGGGAATTAAGATTCAAAGCCTAGCTAGGTAGCTTTTGGGCTGAGACTAGTTCAAATTTGCATAAACTTTTTTTGGGCTATAAAAGCCCTTATTGGGTTCCTCAATATATTGTTAAAAATAGTCAAGGGCTCAAGGGCTCTAGCTAGCTAGCCATATGAACAAGTAAGCAATATATAGTTTGTTTAGCAATCATGAATTTGCTGTAGAAACAGACAATCTAATGATAATTACATTCCGTTTTTTAAACAAGAATTCTTAATTTGCACTTTTTTATTCCCTCGATATCAGCCGTTAATTAGAACTTAGGCTTCATCTTGAGACTAAACTTTATCATGTGTATTATGGGTATCGATTATCATAGTAGACTCTTACCAAATTCTGAAATATAAATTCACGTGATATGATTTCGCATGCAATAATTAAAACAAATAAAAAAGTTAGTACAAGTTGAGCTTAAATTAGAAATTTTTGTAAGCCTGCCCACTTATTGGACAGGTTTGCAAGCTAAAACCTCGTTTGATTATTGGGGAAACACCCAAAATAATTTTCTTCAATGGGAGGGAGTAATTTTGAAGGCATAAATTTTCTTATATTCTATTTTACCATAAATACTATCAAAATAACCTCTCAAATTGGGATTATGTGGTTCGACTTCGAATTAGTCGAAATATTGGGATCTAATGTGATTCAACTTCGAACTAGTCGATCTAATGTGATCCAACTTTGAATTAGTCGAAATATTGCTATCGGATATCAAGTTCCTACTAAACAGCCTTTAAAATCAAAATCCACTTCACAATAATGATGTCCATTCATATTTGTATAGGTTACATTTTACCTTTTTAAACCCTGCATCTATATTCTAGAGTAAACAAGTGACGGTAAAAATACACAAATGGTCGCTGAAGTGAGTCAAAATGTGCATTTTGGTCATTGAAGTGAAATTTTGTTCAATTAAGTCTCTAGAGTAAAGGGTTAGGAACAATTAACTCCTTCCGTCAGTTGCACCGTCAATTTTGTTGCTGACGCCGTTAACTTTACTGACGATATTGATGAGGTGGATTGCCACATCAGCTTTTTTGATTAAAAAATAATTTTTTGAAAAATTATATGATTTTTTTTTCAAAAAATTATTTTCAGTTTTTTAATAAAAATAAAAAAGAAAAAAATTGATTTTCTTTTTTTTT